>VNJS01017565.1:0-21942 GCA_008042575.1 Drosophila watanabei | reverse complement strand
TTTCTAAAAATTTCCAGACCGTTTCTATGGCAGCTATATGATATAGTAGTCCGATTTTTATAAAATTAAAGCCTAAAATCTGAAACAATATAAAAATCTGACAACCGAGAGTTGATCAAGATATGTTAAAAAAACAGTGAAGTTATAATTTTTTTTCAACAAATTTACGGATCGTTTGTATGGCAGCTAAGTTCCGACTTATATACGAGTGAGAGTAGAAGACTATCTACAAAGTTTCATTCAGATAGCTTTGAAACTGAGGGATTAGTTTGCTTATAATCGGACAGACGGACGGACCTGATAAAATTTTAAGATTTGGCGATTTTTTGTGGAAATTTTTACTTAATATTTAACTATTTCTGGCCTTTTTTCCTCGAAATCTAGCAATTGCCTTGGAGCCCTTAAAATGTTGTAATCCTGGTTACAAACCCGCAGGAGAAACTTATAGAGGCAGCATTTAGACCCACTTTAATTGCATGGTTATAAGCCGCCGTTTCTCATTGATGCATTTTTAATTTACATTTTATTTTTAAAGGAAGAAGCATAGCTGCTTCGATTATTGCTTATGAATTTCTGATGAATTTTCGGATACGCAGGCTGGTTGTCGAAATATAGGGAAATTTAGCTGTAAAATTAATTTTTTTTCCATACATATTTTATTAGGCGGGTCCAAGTTGCCATTTTTCTAATCGGTGGATGAGGGTGTGGATGCCTAATTTGTCGAAGGCCTTTACAAAGTCGAGTGAGATAATAGAAATGTATTTTTTAGGGATCTATTTGTAAGGTGGTCTAGATTTAGTAAACTATTTTGAACAGACTTGTTCCATTTGACGCCGAGTTGATTGCCATGTATGACTTTGTTTGTTAAAACAAACCACCTTTTCGCTACAACTTTGTTAAGGATTTTGGCTGTGCATAGCTAAGGAATGGTAAAACGACGCTGAGCTTATAGGATTGGGGGTTTGGGAATCTTGGATGTTTTTAAAGTGCTAAAGGATTCTAAATTTCAAGGAGATGTTGTGTTCTTGATCATGGTGTAAGATTGCGATCTTGTCTGGTATAGTTAGGGTGACACTTTTGATGGTTCATCTTTGTTTGTGTTGCTGCTGGGTTGTGTAAGTAAGAACTGTGATGTGCTCTCTAAAGATATCCCAATTTGCATTTTTAAAGAAGAATTTTTGAGAGAAGGAGATAAAGTTATGTAAGAGGGCTGCTCTTTCAAACGCAACACTGCAGTCTAGAGTCCGGCTTAGGATGTGGGTGGCGGTCTGAAGACGGATTGATCGTGGTTAATGTGTCCGGGTCCTTTGAGTTGTTGAGGGCTTGTTGTTTTGCCGTATTTTTAAGGGATTGACTTTTTGGCAGTTTGACTGCAGTTTGTTGATAGCCGATCATTAGGTAGTCTGGAAGTTTGCGCATATTGATGGCAGCTATTAAGAGGCGAGAGTCTTTAAGAGAACCACATTCTCAATTAGGTTGGAACCATCTAAAAAGTTTAAGCCAATCCGGTGTGTATTCTTAAATCTACATCAAATTGTAGCGATAATTTAAAAGGAAGAAGAAGATTTGGAACTTTAATATTGTTCTTTTCAAAAGAATTTTAAAAAAGTTGGTCACCACCATACCTTGGAAACGGCTTAACCGATATGTCTCTTTGTGTTTTTTTTTGTTATTAAAATGCAAAGTTATTGCAAAAAATCAATTTATATCATTTAACCCGCTATTTTATCAAAACTTTATTTTTTACTTTGGCATTATACATTACTTTAACAACTTTAACCTTAACTTTGGTTTGGTTTTTAATAATGTTGCCCTTCACAGATATAGTCTTTCTTGTAAAACGCTTTTATGGTGGTTGTTTCGGAAGATCATTTAAAGCAGCGATTGCCACAAGATCTAACGGTCTGGGTAGCAGCTCGGCCACACAAAAAATAAAAACAACAACCAGCACCGTCGCGAGTTTGATGTGCGAGGCCCAAATGCATGCGATTGTTGTAGCAAACTCGGATCGCGGCGATGTGCCCCGCTACCTGCGCCGAATTTCAGTGTCATTGTTTTTGTAAATCGTCACGGATCGCTGAGCGCTAGTACCGACGACGCGAGGACGACTTGCTGGCACCTCTCAAAAAAGATAACGGTTTGAGCAGCGTGAGCAAATTGAGCCACGGCGTGCCCTTCTTTGATTTAAAGCAGCGGTTTTAAATAAAAAAAAACCAGAAGCTTCGGCGTGACGATGTTTGTATATTCTTGCAGATTCCAATTGTATAAATTCTAATATATCCCTATATAATATAAAATAAATTACTTTCATATTTATACAATTTTTACAGTTTAAAATTTTTTTTACATTTTTACATATAAAATAAAATGTAATTTTCGTCCTCATTTACCTATCGTTTTTATGGAAACTATTTGATATTATCTTTCGATTTTTATGAAATTTAAAACAAAATTCTAAAATAACATCTCAAAGTAGAAAAAAATATTTTGAAAACTGACAAATCTATAATGTTTGTTCTAAAAATTTCCCGACCGTTTCTATGGTAGCTATTTGATATATAGTAGTAGATTTTTATAAAATTAAGTCCGAAAATTTGAAATAATATAGAAAGCTCATGACTGAGAGTTGATCAATATATGTTTAAAATCAGTGAAGTTATATTTTTTTCAACATATTTACGGATCGTTTGTATGGCAGCTATATGATATAGTTAATTGATCCGGCTCGTTCCGACCTCTGTAGTAGTGAGAGTATATAGAACTATCTGCAAAGTTTCATTCAGATAGCTTCAAAACTGAGAGACTAGTTTGCATGTAATCGGACAGGCGGACTTGGCTAGATTGAACCGGCTAGTGATACTGATTAAGAATATATATACTTTATAGCAGCGATGGGCACAAGATTTAACTACCTGCGCAAAATTTTAGTGTCATTGTTTTTGTAAATCGTCACGGATCGCTAAGCGCTAGTACCGACGACGCGAGGACGACTTGCTGGTTTGAGCAGCGTGAGCAAATTGAGCCACGGCGTGCCCTTCTCTGCTTTATAGGGTCGGAAATGCCTCCTTCACTAGGAGCCATCTCCAACCCTATAAAGTGTAATATTCTTGATCAGCATCAACAGCCAAGTCGATCTAGCCATATCTATACTTATGATTTTAATAAGGTTTCAGAATTTTAGTTAAAATATTATAAATATCGAAAAAGTGTACCATATAGCCGTAGTAACAATCTGTAAATGTAGAAAAAATACGAAACTGTAAATGTAAAACTGTAAAAAGAATATCGATATGAAAGTACATATTTATATACAATTAATATTAGATAAGACAAGAATATTATATTATAAAATATTTAAAATAATTTCATGTATGCAAACTTCAGCGGGCCAGTTACCTATCTTTGTTGTTTCCTAATAATTTCCTGATTGTTCTTATGGCAGCTATATGATATAGCAGTCCGATTTTCATAAAATGAAATCCGAAATTCTAAACAATTATATAAAACTCATAACGACGAAAAGATCAAGTTATTAAAAAAACGGAGAAGTTATTCTATTTATTTTCTAAAAGTTTTCGGAGCATTCGTATGACAGCTATATTATATAGTTGACCGATCCGGCTCGTTCCGACCTTTAGCATCAAGAATATATATATTGTCAAGAATCAATTGCTACGTTGCAAACTTCTGACTAAAAGTGTTATATTCTGCAAGAGTATAAAAACACAAATAAATAAAAACTTCTTAAAGCTACCATAACATATATATTAATACATTTAGCCGTTTTCACAGGAACTTAATTGTTTTGACCTCAAACTAAATGTAATCGCTTAACTTCGCGAAGACAAACTTGGCTGTTTGTCTGTGTATTTAAAAAAGTCGAATCGAAAGAACTTGCAAACGTAAAATCCTAAGCCAGTCTAGTATTTTAATTTGTAATGTAAAGACTTATTAAAATTATTTTATTTTTTCAATGTTTCGAATTTTAATAAGTTTATGAATAACAGCATTATTTTAAAGTAAAATTTGATTTAAAAATCAGTCATATATGAATCATCTAAAAGTTTGTTTTTAACTGCCTAAAAATCAATGTTGGCTAATTGAGGTAATACAATACCTTGAAATTAGACCTGTATATGACATATGTTTGTTCAAGCGCACTTATTCATTTTTAATTTTGGTTTTTAAGGAATCCGGACTACCACTATCGCTCTCTGTAAAAGTGCAAATCAACATGCATTTCAGCGACCTGAGCAACTACCAGACTGTCTCCAGATTCAGTTACTTGACAGCGCCCATGCTATGGTTTGAGATCGTAAGTTTTCAGTTAACCAATGCACTAGAAAGATATAATTTAGACCTGTATTTAAGATGATGCCAAGGCTACCCGACTCTTTGGACTCACGCTTCAATTTCTACCTGAACATTTTGCCCATGGTTAATCCCCTTGGGTTTTGGAGTGCTCTGCTACTGGGAATTGGTCTTGTGGGCTATGCAATTACCAAGGCTACCCTTCATATGTCTAGCTACGGCCGACACTCGGCCAAGATTTCCGATGGTATCTACGCTCGGGCCAATCTTCTCCAGAAGCTCGAAAACAACGGAGACGGGGCAGCTAATCAAGTTTACAGTCCCTGCAAGGTGAAGCTGATAGTTGACCGTCTGGGCTCTAAGAAGCAAGCAGTCATTGTTCGAACCGCTGGCGATGATTTGGTTTTTCAGCAGGTACGTCAAATGTCGGCCTTTGCTCTTGACATGGAGCCAGCGGTATCTGAAGCAGGCGATAGCAGCGACGAGGGCCATAACTATAATATCCCTATGAGCCGCAATTCGAACACTTCCATAGCATTGCCAAAGGACGTATGCATGGAATGCTTCGACGACCTCCCAATCAAAGCGAATTGTTTACCAACAACAGCAACGTTCGACCAGGTGAGCGCTTAAACTAGCCATCATGAGAAAGCCAAAAAATAAAAACGCTATTAGCGCAAAAGGGATAAAAACAAGAAAGGATTACGGAATTGCGTTTTGAATATTTTGACCAGAAGTTTACAACGCATTGAAGAATCAATTTCAACCCTGTAAAAAATATATCTCGGAACGGGCCGGGTCGAACGACCATAAATATTTTTTTAATAGGAACATTAAGAAAATTAAAAAAAAAAAAATATATATTATAGCTCTGTCATTTCTCAACACATTTTTATTTAATTTAAGACTTCGTTTTTCTATACTTTTTTTGGTCTTAATTTTATGAAAATTTGACTACTATTGCATATAGCTACCTAATTAATAGAAACCGGAAGGGAAGCTAACTTTATTTTTTAGACACTTTCAGATTGCACTTAGATTGGTAATAATCGATAAATTTTTAGGTCAGCTGCAAAATAAAACGTTCTACATTTGGTTAAATTAAAGCTTAAACATAGCTGCGGTGCAAGCTTTGCTTGCAGTGGATACTTCGCTTATTCATCTTTATCTTAAAGCTAGATTTCTTATGTAAAAGTTCAAAAGTATTACCTATTAAAATTTTGTGTTATTGAGGTTTACTTTCTTTACACTTTCAACTTTTTTCTGAAACTAATCTTCATCCCGGAGGGGATACGGCGAGTTTTTAATTAATCTGCTTTCTCCCAAATAGGCCTAGTCCATAATATAAATTAAAATATTCTTAAAACTTCTTGTAAAACCTCTCTGTAAACAAAATTTTTTGTTTGACCACTAGGAGATAGGATCATAAGGCTCTTTGCCAAGCCAACTCTTAACTGTGGAAGAAACACTCGTCCCCAAGATCTAATTCAATTTATTTTGAAGTCTGCCCTTGTGATTTAATTATTTTGATGGCAAGACAAACCTTAACAGAAAACCTTAGGCGCTTAAATTCATAGGGTTAGTTTGATGTCATTAAGAGAATTCTTTGTGTAAATACTATATCTCCTTTGGCGCAGTCATTAAAAGTAACAGCTTCAATAACAAATTTGTAAAGAGTTTTTACTTGCAATCTTGTTTCATTGGATAATTTTAAGGGTCTTAAGTTCTTTAATAACATTATTGGTGTTTTAATCTTAACCGTTAGAGCTCCAATAACCTTCTTGCCAACGGGTTAGGGTGTCCAGCTTATTTAAATACGCGGACGCCTGATTATTTATAACATTTTCTATCGTTGGGACTTCGAGCTCCCTCTCAATATTAGCTTTTCGGATATTCCAATCCGCTTCGGTAATCTTTCGCAGAGTTTGTACGTTATGAATTTTTTGAAGGTTTGTGTTGGCAGCGATACCGTACACTTACAGGCCGTACCTCGTGATTGGCGCCAGACTCCGCTTATAAAAAGAACCTTGTAATTAAGGGAAAGCTTGTTCCTCGGATTTTAGTAGCCAAGCCAAACTGTTCGCCTTGGTCTTAAATCGCTTAAAAACGGCAGTAGTGTTGCGTTGGAACGTTATCCGCTTGTCAAGGGTTGCTCCAAGGTGTTTGTGGGCCAGGGTCTGGTCGATAGGCCCGCCATATAGGAAAACCCCAGGAGAGGAGCCTTGATGCAGGGTGTGTGTGATTTACACACATTTGTTCGGATTAATTGATATATTCCAACGGAATAACGGCAAATTTTAAGATATATATGGCGCTTGTCAGTAGCAGCTTAAATGCACTTGTCCCTGGCCAAAACAGCAGTGTCATGTTCAAGATATTGGAGTCCAAAACGGCATATTGTCAACAGAGGGCATGCCATGCTACAGAGTGTACAGAGTATGCCCTAAAACACTAGCCTGAGGTACGCCGACTCTGATTATTTTCGCTTAAAAAGAAGCCCCGTCCTGAAAGAATTTAAAAAAGCGATCAAGCTGGAAGCTTTTCAGAACTACATAGACAAATGGGCTGGAATTGCCATTTTAACTGCTCTCGTTTCCAGAATCCTTCTTAGGATGCACCTCCAAAAATTTTCCCAAATGCTGGCAATAGACTAATTGGACGGTTCGAGTCCAGGCCATCTGGAGGTTTCAGGTTTTGTGCTTGATGACGTTAGCTTTCTTCCAGGCGCTTAGCTTAATATCCGAGGCGTTAGCTTAATATCCGAGTCGCAGTGTAGAGTTTAAAATCAACACCAGAAAGAAAAGTGCCCTATGGAGTAGGGACCTAAGAAGATGTCTCGAATGGCTGGAATCTATCTTCGAGGTTTGTTGCAAATGCTTTAGCATTTTTCAGTGAGGATTTTGCCCAAGAACCATCAGGATTTCGAAACGGAAATTTGATGCACCTTGCCTTTTAAAGAGCAATGTTTGAGATCTCATCAGGATTAATTCCCTCCAAAAATGCGCCAGGGACTTTTTTCCTCGGAATGGCTAGCGCTTTTTAACTCCGTTTGGAGATTGTACCATGTAGCCTCCTAATCGTTGGACTTTTGGTCCTAATAAGTTCTATTCTAAAACGCCTTACCATTAGAAGGCCAACCGCTTATTAGGCGGCAAGTTTAACCTTATACAACCCTAGTCAAAATTATTTTCACAACACACAATTAATTGCACATCCCAACTTCTTTTAGTTGTTATTCTTGTTGTTGTTGAAAGAAATGTTATCGTTTAGCTTGATCTATGCTGAAGCAACACAAAAAGAAATGCGAAAGATAGCGGTTCATTGGACAAAGCTAAAAGCAAAAGAAGAAACGCTTATCAGTTGTCAAAAGTATTTGCGCACGTTTTATTCGCGTCAGAAGTAATTTCACATAACTTAGTTTGTATTTATTTCAGCTTAATATCTAATTTTAACAAAAGATTTTCTTAATTTTATAAAAATACATTACTAATATTTAGTTACACCACCTTTGGCATCAATTACAGCTTGTAGTCTTCGAGGAATAGACCTAACCAAAGTTTGGGCAAATTCAAGTGTCAATTTGGACCAAATTTCATTAATTTCATCAATGACTCCGTCGCGTTGTCTATTTTTATCAATGGTTCTTTGATTTTTTATAAAAGCCCAAACGTTTTCGATGATATTTTGGTCTGGGCTTTGTGGAGGCCAAGAAAGAACCGCCTGATTAAGGTCGCTCAAAAATTTGGTCGGTATCCTACCCTTGTGGCATTAAGCATTGTCCTGCTGGAGAATCCATTCAGGAGTAGGAAAAAGTCTATTTGCTGACACAAAGGCATGGTCGTTAAGGAATCCAAGGTATCCCATCTGGTTTAAAGTGCCTTCTATCCGTACGAGGTCTCCGAATCCATAATAGGAAAGGCATCCCCAGAACATGACTGTGCCACCACCAAACCTATTAATTGGCTGGGCTGCCAAATGCTTTCGGTTTTTCTTTAAATGAATAAAATGATGACTGTAGGACCCCTGGTACTGAAATGCAGCCTCATCCGTCCAAAAAATATTAAATTAAAAGTCAAGAGGCTTTTTAATGTATTCCAATGCAAATTGAAGTCGTTTTGTTCGGTTGGTTGGTGTGATGTCAATCACTCTGCGGACAACATATGTATTAAAATCAGCTTCTTTTAGCCTGCGACGAATTGTATAATTGTTTACCAATTATATTTTTTGATTCTTGGGCAATTTTTACTGGACTTGCACTTGGATTGCTACAACTCCCAGAATGTGCCTGCATTGTCTTTGGTCCAACACAGGTTTGCGGCCTGATCTTTTTTTTTATTTTTTAATGTGCCAGATGTATTGAACTTTTTTACTAAATAGTAAACATTTTTGCGCGAAATTTTATAGAATTTAGCGATTTCAGCTGCAGAGATACCGGCTTTAAACTTAACAACAATTTCAGCCCGGTGCTCAAGGGTAAACTACCTTGTTTTAGGCATTTTGTTTTGATAACTGTGAAAGATAAATGCTTATTTCAATTGAATTTTCACAAAATTAAATTTTTTTAAGGCAAACGAACCTCCACTTGTCGCTGCAAACCAAATTCTAATGACGAAATTGCATTGTAAAAATAATTTTGACGCACCGAAAACGTGTGCGAATACTTCTGACCAGAGACGGGCACGAGACCTAACGGTTTGGGTAGCAGCTCGGCAAGACAAAAAAAAACAACAACAAGCCGCGCAGTTCCCTTTAAAATTGTTCTTGTTTTTGGTACGATGTGCGAGTTCGGTCGCTTGGTTTGTGTTGTTGCAAACTCGAGACCCCGGCTACCTGCGCCAAAAGACAGTGTCGTTGTTTTTGTAAAACTTCACGGTTCGCTGATCGCGAGCACCGAACATCTGGCTGGCGCCTCCGAAAAAAGATAACGGTTTGAGCAGTGTGAGCAAATTGAGCCACGGCGTGCCCACGTCTGCTTCTGACAACTGATAAGCATCTTTTAATATGCCTCTCCCTTTCGCATAAGAACAGTTATTTCTTGCATTCTTCTTTCATCTGGCTTTGCATAGGTTTGACTTTGCAGAGATAAAAGTTTTTTGGCATTTCATTTCCCCCACTAGCTGCACAAGCCTATGTGTATAAACCATGCACAAAACGCCACCTTGAGAAAATAATTTTGACTAGGGTTGTAAGTAAAGTACAGCTGTATCGGCATCCTCCGCCGTATTTCACTCTGTGTTGAGATCGACAACATTGCTCAGCTCATCCTTGAAATGTATTATATTGGCACCTGGGGAAGGGAGTCTCTTAATCCGGCTAACTCTCTGCCGCAAACTGGATCATGTGGAAATCAGTGGTAGTGGTCAGACGTTAGGTCAAACTCATCTCGCACCGAGAGTAGTCTGTTAGGTAGTCTTTGTACGCATCAAAATCGATGCACGAAGGAGTACTCTGGGCTGGGGCGCGGAATAGGGGTGTTTATGGGGAAGGCGAATATGCCACCTTTTGGCAAATAAATAAATAGACGCACGAATAGGTTTGATTAAATATATGCCGTGTTAAATATATGATCGGTTTGGTCGGAGGTGCAACTGCCGATCGAAAAGCTTGGATTCAAATCATATGCTTAATTTGGCACGAGCTTAAAACGTAGTTACGCTGATAGATAGTGCGACAGCTTGAGCGCGATAAGAAGAGGATGAACAGAGATATGAGAAGAGAACGACGAAGAGCGCTGCAAGTGCAGTTTTACACCCCTGCGCGCATTACTAAGATCTGTCGGTCTGCTCCGAACAAGGGGCTCACGAGAATCTTCGTTTTAGCCACATTCGACCAGTAGATCCACCATGTTATCATCTGATAGAAGGCAGCAAACTGATTGGTTGCGAGAGACGAACAGCTTCCATCAATTGAAGACCCTTTTTAATGAACCCTTTTTTTAGTCAACACTTTCTGCCTGGGAGCTTTGGCTGTTTCTCAGTACTTTAACAAATCGGTTACAACTGAGTTATTGTTGTTTGAGCTTAGAATCTTCGCACAATGGGCTAGTCTTTCTGGCCACGGGGGACTTGTTGGCCTGTGATCTAGTTTCTTCAAAAAATGAAATTGTCGAGTAACAGGCAAGGTCTGCCAAAACTTGAGCTCGTATTTTCGATGGTGTGCGACTTGCGACTTCCCTTATTTTTTGTAATCTATCCTTTATTGCCCCATCTTCTACTCTCACGCGCAGAATAAGGGAAACTATAATGCACTGAAACCCGCCCATTCTTAAGTTCTTAGCTAGAGAGGAGCTAAAACAAAATAAGTTTAGTTGAATTTAGGTTTTCAATTTTTTTTTTTTTTTTAAATTCATTAAAAAAAAATACTTGAATCCAATACATAATAAAATATAATCTTAATTATGATAAAGTCTTAATTTTAAGGCGAAACAATCGCATTGAATGGTTAATGCGTTAAGTCCCCATTTTTATACCCTTGCAGGGTATTATAATTTCAGTCAGAAGTTTGCAACGCAGTGAAGGAGTCAACTCTGACCCTATAAAGTATATATATTCTGGATCAGCATTAACAGCCGAGCCGATTTCGCCATGTCCGTCTGTCCGTCCGTCTTTCCGATTATACGCAAACTAGTCTCTCAGTTCTGAAGCTATCTGAATAAAACTTTGCAGATAATGTTCTATATACTCACTTGTATATATGTCGGAACGAGCCGGATCGGTAAACTATATCAAATGGCTGCCATACAAGCGATCCGTAAATTTGTTGAAAAAAAAGTATAATTTCACTGATTTTTAACATTTCTTGATCAACTCTCGGTTATGAGCTTAATATTGTTTCAGATTTTTGGATTAAATTAAAAAAAAAAAATTGGACTACTGTATCATATAGCTGCCATAGGAACGGTTGGGAAATTTTTAGAAAAAAAATTATAATTTTGCCAATTTTCAACATTATTTCTTCTACTTCTAAAATATTGTTGTAAATTTCATTAGAATCGGACGACTATATCATATAGCTGCCATACAAACGATCGGTAAATGCGGAGGAAAAATATATTTAGTTACATGCAAAAAAAAAAAAGAAAATTAAAAAAAAATTAAAACTGTGAAAATAAAATTAATACGAAAGTAATTCATATTATATTTTATTGGGATAGATGATAATTAATACAATTGGAATCTGCAAGGGTATAAAAACTTCGGCGTGCCAAAGTTAGCTTACTTTCTTGTAAATTTTGAATTCAATTAATTGATGATCTTTGCAGTTTTAATAACTTTATTATTATTGTAAGTCATAAATAGCTGTAATATGGGATCAAATAGTCTGGATGAAATTTTGCAGATATTTTTTCATATATTCTCTCTGTATATGTCAGAACGAGTACGGTCGAACGCGTAAGCAATAAAAAATAACTACGTCGTTTTCAAAAAATAATAATTAAAAAAAAAACAACTTTTTATATAATATGGAAATGAAAAGCTTTCTTGTTTTTCCAGCTATATATATAACTATTAGACCATCCAAACGTTGTTAAACGTTAACGTTAAACGTTATTCTCGATTTAAAGCTTTTCAAAATATAAATAAAAAATGTAATACTGTAAGAGAGTAATCGCGTCTGTTCTGTTCGGGATCAATTGTAAGACTGACCCTCTTTTCCTTTGTTCTCTCTTCTCTTCAAAATTCATTTGACCGTTTGCTTAGGGCTACTATAGTACCTATATTAATCATTCGTTTTTGTTTCTGTATTTTAGTACAAAGGTTACACTTCACCTAGAAGTCTGGCAATACACAAATTTTTTACTTTATTGTTAGGCCCAAAAACAAACAACGAAGATGGTCTTTCCATCTTGCCATCTTACCCGTGAACATGTCCATGGAAAAATCACGGATGTTCTAAATTTAATTTACAAATTTTTAAAGAATTGCCTTGTAATTTGGTAATGGTCATGGCAAATGGTCATAAAAGTCTTCTAAATTCAAAAGGAATATCGGTTGGGATCATCGGGAATCGAAATAAGAACTTCTACACCTTTGAATTTTTCTTACAGTATCGNA
Source organism: Drosophila watanabei (assembly GCA_008042575.1). Lineage (NCBI taxonomy): Eukaryota > Metazoa > Arthropoda > Insecta > Diptera > Drosophilidae > Drosophila > Drosophila watanabei. Next base: position 9,577 of record VNJS01017565.1, on the reverse strand, counting down.
AAAAAAAAAAGAAAATTAAAAAAAAATTAAAACTGTGAAAATAAAATTAATACGAAAGTAATTCATATTATATTTTATTGGGATAGATGATAATTAATACAATTGGAATCTGCAAGGGTATAAAAACTTCGGCGTGCCAAAGTTAGCTTACTTTCTTGTAAATTTTGAATTCAATTAATTGATGATCTTTGCAGTTTTAATAACTTTATTATTATTGTAAGTCATAAATAGCTGTAATATGGGATCAAATAGTCTGGATGAAATTTTGCAGATATTTTTTCATATATTCTCTCTGTATATGTCAGAACGAGTACGGTCGAACGCGTAAGCAATAAAAAATAACTACGTCGTTTTCAAAAAATAATAATTAAAAAAAAAACAACTTTTTATATAATATGGAAATGAAAAGCTTTCTTGTTTTTCCAGCTATATATATAACTATTAGACCATCCAAACGTTGTTAAACGTTAACGTTAAACGTTATTCTCGATTTAAAGCTTTTCAAAATATAAATAAAAAATGTAATACTGTAAGAGAGTAATCGCGTCTGTTCTGTTCGGGATCAATTGTAAGACTGACCCTCTTTTCCTTTGTTCTCTCTTCTCTTCAAAATTCATTTGACCGTTTGCTTAGGGCTACTATAGTACCTATATTAATCATTCGTTTTTGTTTCTGTATTTTAGTACAAAGGTTACACTTCACCTAGAAGTCTGGCAATACACAAATTTTTTACTTTATTGTTAGGCCCAAAAACAAACAACGAAGATGGTCTTTCCATCTTGCCATCTTACCCGTGAACATGTCCATGGAAAAATCACGGATGTTCTAAATTTAATTTACAAATTTTTAAAGAATTGCCTTGTAATTTGGTAATGGTCATGGCAAATGGTCATAAAAGTCTTCTAAATTCAAAAGGAATATCGGTTGGGATCATCGGGAATCGAAATAAGAACTTCTACACCTTTGAATTTTTCTTACAGTATCGTCGTGCAAATTACATTAATTGTTTAACCACCAAAGTTTCGTAACATGATTACTATGGATTCATTCACTTCACTTCAATTCTCCTGCCAATTTATATTAAACCTCAAAATTTAAATTATTCATTCATAGACAGAATTACTTGGCTGTTGATGCTGAAATACCTTTAATGGACTCTACTGAACTGCAATTCTCAATTTCAAAAGCTTACTGATATTAAATTTGATCAATCGACATTAAAGTCAATACAATGAACGGCTTTACACCCACACCAACCACCTAGCGGCATCATTGGCCGACCCCATGACCAGACGAAGACTAAAGTGACGGCACCCAGACGATCTTTGGCTAAGAGGGAGGCAAAGAATGCGAGTCCTACACCGATAACACAAAAAAATTGCCATTGTAAATTATAAAAAATTTTTATCACTCCTGTTATGTTTCCAAGTTACAATTGCTACTATTGCAGGCCAGTTTCCTTACCATTTAATTGGTTGATCAACGTAAAATAAAAGAAACACATAAAACGTAGATTTGGCCAAATTGATCTAGGCGTTGTTGAATTATGCGCTAACCAACACTTTTTGCGACTCAAGTATATTAATTTTAGTCAGAAGTTTGCAACGCAGTAAAAGAGATATTTCAGGCTCTATAAATTAAATATATATTCTTGATGAACGGAACGAGCCGTATCGAACTATATCCTACAGCTGTCATAAGAACGATCCAAAAATTAAAACAAAAAAAATTATTACTTCACCATTTTTCAACGTATTTTTATACCCTTGCAGGGTATTATAATTTCAGTCAGAAGTTTGCAATGCAGTGAAGGAAACATCTCCGACCCTATAAAGTATATATATTCTTGATCAGCATCAACAGCCGAGTCGATCTAGCCATGTCCGTCTGTCTGTCTGCCCGTTTCTACGCAAACTAGTAATTCCGTTTTGAAGCTATCTGAATGAAACTTTGCAGATGGTTTTCTATATACTCTCACTCGTACATAAGTCGGAACGGGCCAGATCGGACGACTATATCATATAGCTGCCATACAAACGATCCCTAAAATTGTTGAAAAAAAAATTTTAACTTCACTGTTTTTAAACATATCTTAATCAAATCTCGGTTATGAGCTACGTATATTATTCTAGATTTTCGGATATAATTTTATAAAAATCGAACTACCATTTCATATAGCTGCCATAGGAACGGTTGGGAAATTTTTAGAAAAAAAATTAAACCTTTGTCAGTTTTTAACACAACTTCTTCTAATTTTAGATACAAGCATTCTATACTATTTTAGATTTTTTTTTACATTTCATTAAAATCGGACGACTATATCATACAAACTTTATCATACGACTGCCATACAAACGATCGGTAAATGTGGAGATAAATTACATTTTACTTTACATGTAATAATGTACAAAAATTTAAAACTGTAAAAATAAAATTGAATTAAAAGTAATTCATTTTAAATTAAATAAAATTAATGCAATTGAAATCTGCAAGGGTATACAAACTTCGGCGTGCCGAAGTTAGCTTCCTTTCTTCTTTAAAGAATATGCTGTGGAAATTTTGTGTTCGAATTCGAACTCGAAATGCCTAAATTTAATCATTTGCGCGTGCTATACAAGTGTAAAAGTGCGCGCGTCAAAAACTTTAAAAGGCTTTTTCTCCACTTTTAATTTGTACGTTAGAAGTGGAAACTCACTTGCTAAAAATCTAAATTTTTCGTCCAAAAATTTTTTAAAAAAAAACTTCACAATTTCATTTTGGCTCTATGCTGAAATGTGAATTTTTCAAATAATTTCAGAATTTGAGATTTAATATTATTAAAATCGGACGGAAAAAAATGATATCAATGCCAGTTTTCAACATATCTTTATTTAGCCTGGGATATAAGCATTTTGCATTATTTCTAAATTTCTGGTTTATATAGCTGCTATAGGAACGATCGGTAAATGTAAAACTCAAAATAATATGAATATTAAAGTAATTCATATTATATTAGATATGGATAGATTATTGGATATGTGGATAGATTATTTCAATCTGCAAGGGTATACAAACTTCAGCATGTCGAAGTTAGCTTCCTTTATTGTTTAACTTCATACTGTAAGCCGTCCATATATGTGTATTAACTCTTGATTTTCATAGGCAATAGGAATATGTACAAGTTAAGATTTTTGAGTTTTAAAGTGTTGGTAAGCAAAGAAGTGCGGGCAACATTTATCCTCGTAGAACTCGTTTGTCGTAAGAAGAACCTGCAGCCGAATCTGGCAAGACCATTTCTTATATGGACAAGAGACTAAATAAGTACGGAAAGACCATTGCAAACTTATCCTAAGATCCGGAAATCTGTGGAAAAATACAGCGGAGCGGCAGGCCGACTGAAATTGATTTGCACGAATGCAAATTGGGAGTAACGGGTCAAAACAAAAATACATTCACTAAGATTAAAGGTCAATAAAAGCTTGATAGTATATATGTATCTTAGACGTATAAAACAAATTTAAAGCAACAACAAAACAGTTAAATATGCAGGGGAGTCCACAAAAGTTATGTATTCTGACGAAAAAAAGTTAAAGTTGATCGACCTGAGTCCTGCCAAAAGTATTCGCGCGATTAAAGGCAACCACGGCAACTCTGCTATAAACGAAACTTAAAAGTAATTTATAGACATGCTGGGAAATCTCCTTTATGTTTTAAAGTAAAACAAGTTCAAAAAGTTAGTTTCCTTACATCACTAGAAGAATACAAAAAGTCTAAATAAATATAAATATATGCTCTTCTAATTTACTTAAATATTAAAAAAAACCGAATGCTAAGTATGATGATAAGACGTGTCGCGTTCGACAACGATAAAAATTCAATTAAAAAAATAAGTTTTTACTATTTTAAGGCCAAACTAAACACATATTTAATACATAATACATTTAAATTAATTGCAAAAATCTTTCACCTGTTTTCGCTGAAATCAGTGCTTGAACAGGTTTAAAAAAAATGACTTCTTTTTTTGTCGCATGCGAATTCCTTACATTTCGGTAACTATCTCGAAAACTAAAAATTGTCAAAATTGATCTTAGTATCAATTAAAGATCTTTCAAAACCTACAAGTTTCATATTTTGTAAAATTAAAATTAAGCCTTGAAACATGTTTTTTTTTACAGTTTGAGTGCGTACAAATGTCGCATTCGACACCAGAAAGTTGCCCATATGTAACGAACCAGTAAAACGCATTTATTTAGTTTAACACTTTTATTCTTTAATCGTCGACCGCACGCTTCCACTGTCGTCTCTATACTATTCTTCAACTCAACATATTAGGTGACTTCGCTCGCGTCGTGATTAATTCCTGGTGATGCGGTCTCCTAGAAGATATATATTTTCTTGATCAGCAAAAACAGTCTAGTCGATCTTCCCATGTCGGTCCGTCTTTGTCCGTCTGTTTCTACGCAAACTAGTCCCTCAGTTTTGAAAGCTATCTGAATAAAACTTGAAAATATTATTAGTATATAAGGCGGAACGAGGCGGAACGATTCGTAGAGATTAGAGAGAGAAAAAATTAATACATTGACCGTTTTCCAACATATCTATCAGGCCTGTTCTAGTTTCAACTTCCGCAAAATTTATTCGTATTAGGATTTCCCAGACCTGTTCTAGTTTCCACTTCCGAAAAATCCCCATTGACTCGTATTTCCCTCATTTTAGTCTCTGTTAACTTTCGAGCGATATCGCTCGGAAACTTTCCGACTGCAATTGGCCCAGCGGATTCAGATCCGCAAAATCAGAAAATAATTATTCTAAAATACAATTCGACTATGAAAATTGCAATTGAAAATGAAATTGCATTATTCAATGCTTTAGGAACATTGCTGCATAACTTTATTTAACATTTATAAATAATTTTTGTGGTTGCAACTCAGAATCAGTTCGACTCTAACCTTCCGCAATGTTGCAAATCCGCCGCCCATGTTCTAGTTTCCGAGCGGCTGAGGGGGATATTGTTAGGGCTGTCAGCGTACCAAAATAATCAGATAGAATATACCTTATATTCATTTTGAACAGTTGCCATTTGATTTGTTCTAGTATTCTAAGAACTATTATAAATGCTCGCTAAAATAATTGTGTTTGCTGAAAACACTACTTACATTTTTGTACAAACTGTGCGCGATGTGAAGGGAAATTTTACCTCGACTTCTGCAACTCTTTTCTGAATTGAATGAGAATTTCGCAAGTTAAATTTGAACAATGTATGTAATTAAAACGTTAAATATCCTTGCATTGTTTTATAAGTGTTGGTTGTTACGTCGAACACTCCATAGCTGTCGTCTCCTTAATTCGTTTACTGCTAAGAAATGCAAAAACATTTGTTGTTAAATATTGAGGTACCAATCTTTAAATCAGGGCGGGCAAATCAGCTGTCATCTGCATGAGTTTTCCAATACATGTCGATTTTTAGCACTGCCTTCAACAACAGATGATTGCAATTTCGAATATTAAAAATTTACTTTGTACAGCCTAGAGTGCTTGTACCTTTGATTTTCTGCAATCAATCTGAACTCCATTAACGTTCTTAGGTTGGAAACTAGAGCAGGCCAAAATTTTATCAGCCCCTAATTAGCAAAACTGTGACAAAATAAACGCAGTGGCCAGCTGACTTCTTTGGGAACAAAAGGAACCAAAGAGAAATTTCATAAAAAATCCTTCAATCAACAAGGGCAATTCGCTTATGTTAAAGGGAAATCCGAAAATGTTATCAAATCCACTTCCGAGTGGAAACTGGGACAGGCCTGTATATCTTCTCTGCGATATGAGGTTTTTATATTATTTTAGATTTATGTTTTGAATTTAATGAAAATCAGATAGCTGGCATAGGAACGACCAGGAAATTTAAAAAAATATATAACCATTTCAGGTTTTAACATATTTTCATCTACTGAGATAAAACCATTTTGTATTACTTTAAAAGTCCGGTGTTAATTTTCTGAAAATCGGAGTATCATATAGATGTCATAGGAATCGTTTGGTAAATGTAGAAGAAATGTAACAGAATATATGAATTGGATAGTATATATATATTTAATTCATATTATATTAGACATGGATAGATTATTAATGATCCAATTTCAATCTGCAAAGGTTAACAAAACTTTGGTGTGCCGAAGTTAGCTTCCTTTCCTGTTTTTCGTTTAAATAAAACAGAAATTGTAAAATAACTATAAATGACTCGAAGTACAAATACCTTTTAATTTTTCTATAAATTTTGCGATCGTTCCTATGGCAGCTATATAATATAATCGTTCGATAGGGCCGGAAATGATTTCTTCACTGCGTTAAAAATCTCAGACTAAAAATATAATACCCTACAATGATGCATAAAGTCAACTTTCATAACGTTTATACATAGCTAAACATATTATATGCGGAGTACTGCGCTTTCCTCTTCATTTATCAATACCAATTAATTTATTTTAAGAGTAAACCAATTTAGAAAATAAAACTAAAATTATAAAATATAAAAAAAGTAGATACCAATATTAAAAAAAAAGGAACTTTCACTTCCTTTCTCTTTTAGTTGTTCGATCAAACTTGTTTCGATTTAAATAAATACCTTAAATACCAGTATCAGAAAAGTTTCATTCAGATAGCCTTAAAACTGTGAAACTAGTATGCGTATGATGGCTGTTGATGCTGATCAAGAATATATATGTATATAAAAGCAGTAAACTTTATAGCCGAGTATTTTGCCCTCTTCCGGTTTATACAGTGATCCAATTACTCACTTTTATTTTTTTTCAGTTCGCCACCAGCCCTGTCAGTTGCGGGTTCAATAGCTCGCCTTCATCAATCCAGAGTTGCACAAGCGCCACAAGTGGCAGCCCTACAGCAGACTGCATGCAGTGCATTCACCCTGATCGATCCGGAGCCAAAAATCTAAAACCCCTTTAGATTCCACCATTACCATCTAGATTTAATTGGTTTGTGTGACATTACATTCAATCGTAGATCGGACATATTGGTTGGTCAGCACGTCGCTGTTTTGAGTTTATTTAAAATTTTAAATATTATAAATTATTTTACAATTTAGCAATGTTAGTACTGTGATAACATTAAACGGTAAAATCGCTTGTAGTTGTCCAAATTAATAGCAAATTTGTATATAGAATATTCCCATATACAAAGCAAAAAAATATCTAGTTATTTACATACAATTTTCACTTAAGTTTATTTTGGTAGCCTCTATGAGGAGACAGCTCATTAAATTTTGGCTTACATCAATAAGATAATTGCTGCAGATTTAATTTGAAGTTGCTAAAGAATGCTGTGATGTTGTATTAATGTAGACATAAGGGCTGGAAATAAAAACGATTCTTTAATCGATTTATACATTTTTTTTCCAATAATGCGATACATCAATATAGAATCAATATTCAGAATTTTAATCAAAAAACTTCAGGCACTTCTTGAAAAAATTCGTATGTGAATTAGTGAAAATGAAGTTTTACAATTTTTATTTTTAATTATATATTATAAATATATGTAATTATATTAATGTTTCGCTAAATTACAAAAAAAAAAAAAAAATAATTAAATTTCAAATAATAGTGTGGAGGAGACCTTTAGGCTGCCTACGAAGCTAGTTGGTGATATTCGTCTAAGAAGACCGCATGTGAATAAAGTTATGTATATGAAAGAGACGCAAATAAATCATGTTAGATCCTGTCACAAATTCTGAAGTAGGATCTGGTAATAAATTTTTTCCTAAATCCAAAACGCCAACTTAATTGAAATGGACTTCAACATTGCGGACGTAACAGTGGTTTAATTGAAAAGGCTGAAGATTAAAAAGTATTCGATGAAGGGCAGAAAGAGAGAATTATTTATTTATTTTTTTTTGGTTTTGACATAGCCAGGGAAATGCTAATAGATTTCGGTGACAAAGTGTCTCTTCGATCATGAATAAATCAATGGCGCAATGCTTTGACCCTATTTACCCTATCCTATTGGAAGAGCTTTTGCTGATATCTGGTTTTCAGCAAAGGCGAAAAAACGACGAGATGGCCGGCAGCAAAAATGAATTCAGCGCGTGGCGAGACTCGCTATTTTAATTGCAACGCAAATGGAAGAAGAAAGTGTACAAAGCCGAGAAGGTCATCAGGGTCGTCCTGTGGATGTGGATGAGAAGATCACCGGATTGCTGAATATCCCCAGAATAAGAAGAGGTTGGAAATGATTATGTAAGATTTTTTGCGTTGAGAATCCGAAGCAGCCTATTATTACAGAGTTCCAAATAAATTCGGGAAGCCCAGCTTCACTTATTAAGCGTTCGTACCCGCCAGTGCAAATTGTGGAGTTAATAAGAGTTTGTTACAAAATTATAGCAAAGTATTATGTTACATATATATGAAAGCAAGAGATAAACATTTTGTTAAGGTTTATTGTTGTGGCTGATAACTTTATCGGCTGTTTTATTGTGCTCGGAAGATACTTTATGGAGGCTTGTGCACTCATAGAAATTTTTACCTAAAATCGCCATAAAAAAGCCGCTTTTCGCCCGTAGATTTAGAAATTTGCCATAAAAACGGATTCAAAGGCGAGTCGTACTAAATTTAAGAAAAACTTGCCGTAAATTTAGGAAAGAATCTTTCTCAAATTTAAGGCGATTTTCCTTAAATCTAAAAAAATGTTCTTGTTTTAGGGAGATTTGCGAATCTATCGATGTTACTATCGATTGTTGCGGTATTTTTTAAAACGGCGATACATCAATACATCGAGGTTTTTCCATCTCTATTGGAGGGTAAACTGTTGTATATTGTTTTATATTTTTTTTAGAAAATCGAAAAATAATTCGGAGGGTGCAGTGGAAAATTTGGAAAGAAACTTATGTGAGAAAAGTTTTCGTAAAATTTAGGGTAAGGCAATTTTAGGTGAAAGTTTAGGATGAAACATTTTAGGTACAAGAAATAATTATAAGATTTTAGATACAAGTTTACGAAAGAATACGTAAGGCAAAAGTTTCGTGAAGAATGATTTATGTAGAGGTTTATTTGAGAAGAATTTGGGTACAAGCTTAGGTCAGAACAGATTTGGTACAATCTTAGGAAATATATTAGGTACAAACTTAGGTCAGAAGAGGTTAGGTACAATCGTAGGTAAAAATAATTGGCAAATCATTTGGAATGAAAATTATAGGGTACAGATATTTTGGGAGAACCCGTTTTAGGTACAGATATGTTATTTGAACAAAAAGGATTGTTAGAGAACGATTTGAAAAAGAGATGTTACAAATAAATATGTTAGAACATGAGGATGGGGAAATAGTTTATATAAAGGGAATTAAAGTGTTAGAGTCGAACTATATTTGTGTACCGAGGCCTGAGTTACCGAGAAATAGATGTGAAATTAAACTTTAGAGAACTTTAAACCATTTAGATGTGTACCTAAGAGGCTGTCGTGTAGTGAAAAGAACGCGTTGCAGAAACTGTTAGATGAGTATGGTACTTAGAAAAACGAATTATTTACAGTAGTGGGTCTGAATATGCTTTTCCAATAGTGTTAGTGAAGTAAAATAATGGGGAGCTTAGACTAT
>VNJS01017560.1:0-15694 GCA_008042575.1 Drosophila watanabei | reverse complement strand
TTCAGCTGCATCCTGTTCACGTTCCTACAGCATGACTGGTGTCGGACCTGCAATATAAATCAGAGAGATGCGTCCATGGTCAAGCTCAAATGCCATCGAAGTAAACTTTGCTGGAAATTTTGCAATACGAATATAGACTCGGCTTATCGCGTTTATTAAGTAGAACAGTAGTAGTTGGAGACATTTTCCTTGTATTTCTCAGTTCCAAAGAAAGTCACATTTACTTTATGCTTATGTTTATTTTTGAGAGAAGCTTTCAAGGCCTTAAATGAAATGGTACTTGCTCAACGATAAGCATTTTAAAATGTTATGTTTTTTATATGTTTTCTAAATTGATAATGTATTGCCAAACAAAATAAAATTTCAAATCCATGTTTAAGATAAAATAGGAAATATTTTGTAGTTTTGCCTAGGATAGTTTGTTTAAAGCAAAAAAAATCTGTAGAAACATGTTTTTAAAGAAGAAATTTGGTAAGGATTATATGACATGTAGACTTAATTTAATTTCTCTTATTATTTGCTAATTTTCTACAAATCGTTCTATAATTCCGCAACCAAATTGTCATTCACACATGTATGGTTACATTCTCAGAACTTATATCTATAGAGTCTGGCTGCGGAACAACGCAAAAATAAAAACAGAAAGAAAAAAACAAACATAAATGCGAGATAAGTGAATCGCGCTTCCAACTGGAACTTGCGGCGTGTCTGGGCAGCAGCTTTATCCGCTTGGAGTGGGGGTCAGAAAACAACACGGATTCCATGCTATGTGCAGCAGCAACTAATTTGCATCAAAGCCAACACGTGACACTCGACGGCCAATAAAGTGTGGAATGAAAATGGCTTTAGCTGAGTTATTTAGTAATGCAAATTAGTGATGAACGATCAGCATGGAATGCTGGTCCAGAGGCCCTCTTAAGTATGCAATGGAACTTAAGATTCACTGTTTTTATAAAGCTAACTATCTTGTTTTGAGGGTATAAATATTTTTGATACACTTTATATTCTTTAAAATTTATATTTACAAATAAAGTCACATAAAAACTATTTTACATTCGACAAATCTCTTGTTTAAACTGAAAATCAAGTTATCAAGTTATTTCTGTTCATTGAGAAATAGGAAATATTTCTATAAAAACAAAATAAAACATATTTTTAATATAATAGTTAACACAGAAACAAAGTTGATAAATTTCAAGTAGATAATTGTCACACATGGCGTATGCGCAATATCAAGTTCGCAGATTTGAAGATCAAATAAAATATTTTTCCGTCGGATTTAAGGCTGTAATAAAACAAAGTCAGCCTTGGTTCGATTTTAACTCTTCCCTTATGCGATCAGCCCAAGCTGAGATTACTTGAAAGTGGGTTTTCGAAGCCAGACTTTGCCTCCGCTTTGTCATGGCTGTTTTGTCGCAATGATTTTGATTGAATTAACGCCCTGGCTTTCATATAGATGTACTGTATATGTATATACAGATATATAGTATCTCCTGGGGCTGCTTGCGCGTCAGATAAAGAACGCTTCCTCTTATAATAATATAATGAAATGCTCAAGTGATTTGATTTAGTCGGACGCCGTTGCGGCAGGGCAACTAAAAATAAACTAAAAAGCAAGCCAAAAAACCAGACTCATGCTCGTGACGAGAGTTTCACTTGAAGATGCTGCCAAGACAGCTGAGAAAAAAACAAAAAAGAAAAAAAAAATAACTAAGAAAAACCTGTAGTTGTCGGCTATTGATTGTTGTTTGCCGTTTATATTACGGAGTCGGAAGTTAATATCTGTTTGCTGATATTCCGACTTGCAGGGCACACCGCGCTTGACTTCTTTAACTTTGACTGTGGCGTGGCCGAATATCATCCTTGAGGTCGCCGTGGCTTTGGCATTCGCCGGAATTCTGCCTCATCATCATCATGCTGGGGCATTTAGCGTTATATTAGCATTTCAATAAATCCGCAAAAATCCACAGAGATTGTACGACAACTCTTGCGCTCTCGTGTGGCGTGCGGCTGTTTGAATAAAAAAAAACACGAAATTAAATGCCAAAACCGCCACAGATTGCACGTAAGCAACGATCAAATTGAGCCATAAATATAAATATGAATAAAATTCACTACAAGTATTTGTTGCTGCTTCTGCCAGAGCAGTGCTAATTGCTGCTGGCATGGGATTCACTCAGCCAAACAAGTCAATTACGCTTTGGGGGTACTCTCTTTGGTTAGCCAGCTAGTCAGTTAGCCAGCTAGTCAGTCAGGCATCCAGAATTGGTTATCAAGTTATCGTTGAACCCATGACTTTAATTTGGCCAAAAAAAGCCAAGCCCAAAACCGAGTTTAGACACCATGATGGAGATGTGTTTGGGAAAGGCGTCAGCACGCTGACAATTATCAATCGAATTAGCACCGAGTGCCTAACTATATCGCCAAATATCTGAGCCAAGTGATCGAACCCTAAGCCATATGGATTTCGCAAAAAAAAGTCTCGGCGACGAGGTTTATGGCCCGTTTCTGATCTCTTTACGAGTCTAGACGGAAGTGCGTCATATAAATGTGAGTCAACGAGAGCGCTGCGTCAAACATCCATTGATCTTATGGCAAGTCCAACAATGGCAGCTGCGAAAACTAGCCTGTTAGGATTTAATTTAAATTGTAAATTTAACGGATGCGAGAAATGAAAAGAAAGTCCGCACAAGCGCCCCAAGGAATGGAATATTCCATTTGTTATTGATCGCATATTTAGCATCTTTTCGGGTTTCCAGCTAAACGGATCCAAGCAGCCAGAGTCCGGATCCCCCTGAGCTCCCGCCCCCGCCTATTAGCGAAAAAATAAACTATGCTAAACAGCTTTCAGCCTCGAGTGGCTCGCTGGCTCGGCTGCTTCTTCGCCATCTAGATTGTTATTTATAAGTATCTTTGGTGCTTTTGCATTGGCTGCCTTTTTTCTCAGCTTTTACATATTATTGCCGCCGCCGCTGCCGCCGCTACAAGGCGAGTTGTAGTTGCTGTTTCTGTTACTGTTGCTTTTGCTGGTAGCCGCTGTTCGAAACCCAACCGACCGGTTGACTTTTATGTCTTTGCCTGATGCTGCTGGTGCTGCCTGTGTTGTGAGCGTCTTTTTGGGCTATGGGACACGTTTTTGCTTTTTTGCCTTTATTTTTTTTACCCCGTTTTTTCTTACTCTCAGGGGAGGTAATATTAGCTGTGAGATTATGGAGGTATCTTTGACCCTATTTCTGTTGATACTTTTTACAGAAAGAACTTTTCTTTACATACTTTATAAAAACCTTTATTTAAGTTGTACTTGAGAGTACTTGAGTTTTCTTGTTGGAATCTGATCTTTATGCGAATTTCAATTTCTTATTTAATATTATACTTTCAACGGACGAATGCAACTGTTTTTGCAATTTGCTTTCTTAGAAAAATTAATTTCTGTGTTTAAGTTTAAGGAAGTTAAGCCACTGTTAACAAATTACAAATTTAAAATGTAAGAATTTTATTTGAAGAGAAAACCGGAAAAGGTTTGGGAAATACATTGCGTGAGGCTTCTTTTGAAGGTAAAAATTGGAAAAGGACTGATAATTTTAACCTTCAGAGAAGCAAAGAGTTAAAATTCCTTTTCAAATTACAGAATTTAGGTTGTTTTCGAACACATTATTTACGTTTATTTTTTTAATCCACCAAGTGTTAAGGTTTTCAGAGTTTTAAATAGAAATATTTTTATAAAACCTTATATAAAGTTGCCTTGGAAATGATCTATTTGTTAATAGAACACTTAGACCTCTCAGATATTTATTTCAGGTCAACTTTTAAGGTATTCCCCGCTTCGGTCATAAAACCAAGCCTCCGTTTCGCGCTTGTTTTTTGTTTTTATGTGTGTGATTATTTTTTTTTTTATTATTTTGGTTTAGCGCTTGGCACAGGTTGAGACGAGAAAAAGAAGTGGAAGAAGCGACGGCGGGCAAACTGGCCAAGATCGGAGTGGCGGATCCGTAATCTCCGGCTGTCTAGTGGCCGGAGCATAACGATCGAACTAATGAAATGAAGACGTGCAGTCGCGACGGCAAAAACAAAGCACTCACACGCAGACACACACTTGACAACAAAACAAATAAATAGTGTAGGTGCAAAAGCAACAAAAATAAAAACAAAACTCGAACAGAAACCCCTCGCTTTTTGCCGCATTCTTCTGGCCGAATGTTATTGTTATTGGCTGAATGGAAAAGGTGAACTACGTTCGGTTTGTGTTTTCATTTGATTTTTGATTTTTTGTGTTTTCGGTGGGAGACTGACTGACTGGCTATTGTTCGCTGGATTCTTTACAGATTTGACAAGATTCGGGGTTACGTATACGCCACCAAATCACTCGTTTTGCACTTCGTTACTGTTACTGTTACTGGATTTAATTCAGAACTTGCTTAGTTTTATCCAGTTTTTGCTTTCTTTTTGTTATTGCGCGGCGGGGGCGTTGGATTTCCCCGTATTTCGTTAATAAAGAGTCTTATTTTTACTAAAGTCGCGTTTAAATTAGTCGCACACTCACACACACAGACACTAGCTGGCACTTACACTCGCACAAAACGCCGTTACTTTGATTGTTTACGAATTTGTTGCTGCTGCTGCTGCTGCTACTGCACTCTCTCGCCGCATGTACTTTTGTTGCTTGTCGTTTGTGTTTCACGCTTCGTATACGCGATGCAACTGTTACTAAGTTCGCGGCTTACGATTGCTTCTCCGATTCAGTTTCAGTTTCGGTTTCTGTTTTTATTTCTCCTTAATTCCCCACTCTCGGAGCCGGAGCGACAATATATCCAAATCCGTTGGAGTATAGACAGCAACTGGCTGAGCCGATCGCGCACTCCGAAAGCTCTCTTGCAAATCTTCGCTCTGATCAATGAAGCGCGGCTTTTCGGGTTGCCACTAAGTTGGAAATATTCTAACAAAATCCCAGATAACCATGAAATAATGTATTCCATATTTTACATTTTATATCAGGATAATTCTATAGGAAAATGTTAATTTTCGGAACCATTTTATATCTATTTAAGCGAGCTATCTTTATGTAAAATCTATATAACATGAGCTATTTATATTTTATTAATTTCATATGATTTTAAATAATGAAAAGTCTAGTTTATTTTTGAGGTTCCTTCTCTGTATAATACTATAAATATATTAATTAAAGTTATTTTCTTGAGTATTATTAACTCAAGGAACTGTTATTATCAGAAAAAGTCTCAGTTGCACATACTGACTTGTTTTCGTCGATTAAACATCTTTATAGAACTGTTTAAAACTTTAAATTGCTGCCAAATTTTAGTTATATTTTTTTTAAAGTTTAACAAGAAACAGCAAAAAAAACAAACGATTCAAAGTGCTCTATAAAATATTTGTAATTTTTAAAACCTTTGTCTTTATTTAAAAGAATACTTTGAATATAATGATGTTTTTTACGAAATTTTATATCTTTAACATAAAAACCATTTAGCCTTATTTATATTATTTTATATTTGGATTTACATTTCGGGTTTTGTTTGAATTCAGTTACTTATTTTATTACACACCTATTTATCCTTTTAGCTCTTAAAGTTTATACTTCTGTTTATAATAAGGAGGCGTTTTATCTTTAAATTATATATATTTATTTAATAAAATGTATTTGTAAAAATCTTTTATGAAACATCCGGATAAATCTACGCCAACCCGTGTGGCAACTCTGCCAGAATACCGCTCTCGCGCGCGGCTTCTCTCGCGACGAGAAATTGGATAAATCACGGCGAGCGTTTGTTAAGAAAAATGTAAATTAAATTATAACTAGCAGCAGAGCAACAATGGAGCTTAAGTAAACCCCGGCGGCCCCTGGGCTTAGTGCAGCTCTCACGCAATTAGCGTACCGCCGCATCCCGCGTCCGCCTCCCGAGAATCTCGCTGGGATCGGGGGCTGCTGTGAGTGTGTGTGTCGATGTCTCTGCCGGCACCCCTTAGGCGCTGCTGGTGGATATTCTCCTTCGGTGGGGTGTCGCTGTAATGATACGCATGCGTGTGCGTGTCCCCCGACTGATCAACGCTTTCAACTTAACGTCGCTTAATGGAGTTGTTGTTCTTGTCGGGAGAGAACCCATTTTAGGTGGCTTCGCAGATTGAATTAATCCGCTGATTTATGTAAATTACACTAATTCATATTACTCAATTTGTTATTCAATATTCATTGCCCGAGAGGCTGGCAGGCGTTGGAAATCAACCAAGAACAGTTTGTTTGCCCAAGTGGTTTTCTCTGCATTTCAAATTAATGCCGATATTAAGCCTAAAACTGACCATACCTCAGCGTCATGAGTCATGTGATTGAGAAATTCCCAAACTAGCGTAACTAATACGCTCGAAATGCAAAGAACGAAACCATTTCTAGCTCTAGCGTAACTAATGTCCACTCCATTTCATGTGATACAAATAACAAATTCATTCCGCATACTGTTTAACATCTCGTACATCCTCCATGTATTTTTTGTAGTTTTCTGTTTTTTTGAGCTAACAATTTGAAGCAACATAAGTACATTTAAACTTGAAACATTTAGAGAGTTTAGAACACGTTAGAGGTACGCCTTCAAGAGCTTATCCAGCACCGCCGGGTTCTGGTTAGGCCAGTTTTTAATGTCGCTTAAAATTGATGTTACCACTGGAAAAAAGAGAGCAAAATAGAGCTAATCGTACAATTGGAGATCAGTATGCATACCTTTCTTTTCCTCCGAGGACATGAGCATGGCCAGAATGGTGAATTCGTCGTTTTTGCTGATCTCAAGCAGGACGGCGGCCGTGATTGGCTCCTTATTTGGTACGTAAAAGTCGTGAACGGTGCGCAGCAGATCCGTGAATGTGGCCGAATCAAATCCGGCTCCCAGGATCTTACACAGATTGGCAACTTCAATAGACTTCAAATACTGGTATTTCTGCGAAGCACTTAGTTCCTTCCAGGTCACATGGAACTGAGCTGTTCCCGAAGGTGGCGGAGGTAGTGAACGCTAAGAAAGGAGGTTTAATAGCTAGTCAAATCTTTGCTTAAATGTATCTTACCTCTACGGAGCTTGCCAAGTCTTCAATTTTCTTGGAAACTGGTTCAATCTTTTCAGTTTTCTGTGGAGTTTCCTCTACCTTTACCGCCTTGACGTCTGCGCTTGGAGATCGGGCAGGCTTTGGCGGGGAGGCAGCTGGGGTTGTTTTTGGCGCACTTTCGATTTCCTTCTTTTCAGCAGCTGGCGTTGTCTTTGGCGCACTTTTAATTTCCTTCTTTTCAGCAGCTGGCGTTGCTTTTGGCGCACTTTTGATTTCCTTCTTTTCATCCTTGGCCACCTCAACCGGTGGAGCTGCCTTGGGAGGACTGGTTTTTGTGTCCTTCTTTGTCTCCTTGGTAATGTCAACAGCGGGAGCATCTGTGGTATTTGTGTCTTTTTGCTTTACATCTGTCTTTTTCACCTGCTCGAATGTACCGCAGTTACTATTGAAGATCTTGTCAATATCCTCGTCTGAGATGCGCAAGTTCTTGGTCTCCTCACTGGCGGCTCGCGGAGAGATAATATCGACGATCGGGACACGATGCATGGGTTGCTTGGAGCGCTTATAGACGGGCTTATCGAAGGGCAAGATGTCAATGAGGTCAGGGCGATCAGGGGTGAAGTTTGGACCGCTTTTAGTAGCTAAAAAGGAATATATAATTATTTTAAGCATTATTACTTAGTCGAGCCCAATTACCATTCTTGCGTAGACGATCATTAATGCGGGCAAGGCTCTTCTTGGCCTCAATGTTCTTCGGTTCGATGGCCAGCACGGTCGTGCAATCCTTCAGAGCTTCCATATTATTGCCTAGAGATTCGTTGGCCTGCATTCGCCGATAGTAGGCCTTCACGCAGAGCTTGTCCAACTCGATGGCCGCCTCGCAATCTTCCACGCAGTTGTCATAGCTGCCAAGAAATACTTTTTATGGAAATCTCACCAATCTGACAAAAACTTCTCCTTACCGCTCCTGTCTGATGTAGCACAAAGCTCGGTTTATGTAGTAAACGGGATCGTAAGGATACACCTTGATGGCCTCTGTGTATGCTTCAATGGCTCTGTCGTATTCCGCCAGCTTTACGTAATTGTTGCCGCGGTCCTTGATGTCATTGGCCTTCTTGTGCTGCTGCGCCACCGGATCCATGGGCAGATCCTGCTTTTCCGTCGGCGTGCTGGCCGACGAGCTGCCCGGGCTTCCCTTGCCCGCCTTAGATGTTGCCTCCTGGACATGGCTGCGAACAGGAAGGTTCTGGAATAAAGGATCGTGTGCATGCGAGTGTGTGTGAGCGTGACAGGGAACAAGCGCGGCGCACGAGTGTGCGGCAAAATTCAAGCTCTCACCTTGGCGACGACAGTGGCTGGTGATTTCTTGAGCTCCTCCTCCTTCTTCTTGATGTCCTGCTCCCACGAGTACAGGTCCTTAACAGTGCTTTCGTACACTCGCGCGTTTTGGCGCACCTGGCGCTGTAATTCAAAGGCCTTTTCTGCACCGCTCATCTTAATTTTTTGTTATTTCCAAGTAGCAAGAGTGACCAAATGAGGGAAGTACACCAATCTAGCCTCGGCAGTGTTGTACAATTCGAGAAACATCTATGCAGCGATGTTTTACAATTATTTGAAAAATCGATGTTCTAAAGCGACTATCGATGATATCTAGCATAATTTTGCGACCGATAACAAACGAAAACGTAACTAATTGCGAATTATGCTACTGTGGCAACTCTATAACTAGTGTTGGAAAGCATCTAAGAAAACAAAATAACAACGGAACAGCTGTTCTGCTTTGCCGTTTCGCAATTTGTTTTGTTTTGATTAATCTCTCAAAATTATGCTATTTCCAACGTAATTTATTATATAAATCTAACAAGATGCTTAGACTCGCACTCTCGCCCAGAACTGGTGTCATCTGTGCGCGTAAGTAAGGATTCGCTGGCGTCGTGGTGTTATGTAAAATTAATGTCGCTCCAATGCGCAGTTTCTCCCACGAAAAGTCGAAAAAGAGGGAAACCCACTATGAGGTGCTGAACATAAGTACCGACTGCAGCAGCCGGGATGTCCGCAACGCCTATGTCAAGTTATCCAAGCTGGTACGTTCCTCTAAGAGATTCGCTTCAAATCAGTTAGTAACTCAATATGTCCTTCAGTACCACCCCGACGTGCTGAGCAATGCAACAAGTCCTGAGCGCACAGCCCGATTCGTTCAGATTTCCGAGGCCTATAAGACGCTGATCAAGCCGCAGACAAGGCGCGACTACGATGACAGCCTTCTGTGGCAGCCACAACGCTCCGATCGCAGTCCCGTGGGGGAGGACGGAAGCAGTCCCCGATGGGAGGTGAAGCCCAACTACGATCCAAATCCAGGACCTTACTATGGAATCAAGGGAGTGAACAGGGTTTCCAACTGGCAGGTGGCCTTGGTATTGATGGCCCTCGGCGTGTTTGGCGCCGTCTTTGGCTTTGCTTCCGTCAAGTAAGTAGCTCTCGCCGAGAATATAAAATAATGGACTTGACGCTAGTTATTGACTCTTCTTGCAGGCACTCCTTTGAGCTGAATCGCCAGATGCAGGACGAAATCTCGGCGGAAGCCGTGTCCCACCATGCCGCCGTCGTGGCCGATGCCCAGAAGTACGGCAACGAGGAGCAAGTGCGCCGCATGATGGATCGCATTTCGCGGAACCCCTTCAGCCAGGCGACAACAACCAAGTAAAGCGCAATTTTTGTTTATTTTTATGGACAAAACTTTAAATTAAAAGTAAAAGCAGATAGATAGAAATACTATTGATAGTACAGTTTGGTTCAAGGCAAAGCAAACGCTTCAGTGTTTTGCTAAATTTAAACAATTTCGCCGGCCTTCGTCAGCGATTTGCAAACTGTGCAAATAAACGCGGCGACTATTTAAGAGCTCCCACGGCGTCCATCGGAGCATATTCCAAGCTTTACCAAACTCCAATCAACATGAAGACAATCGTTTTGATCGCCGCCATCTGTCTGGTGGTCCTCAGCTGCTGGTTGGATGTCTCGCAGGCGCAATCTAACTCTACCTCTACCACTACCTCAGACACTGGCGGCACCAAAAGAGTGACAGTCTCCAACTTGCAATATACGGCCACTAGGAGAATCCGTGTCGCGACTACGACCACAAGCAGCACCAGTACGCGCAGCTCCAGGACCAGGACCAGAAGCAAGACCAACCGAAACCGAAACCTGCGGGCCAAGAACAACAAGGCGGCCAAGGGGAAAATCATGAGACGCAACCAGAACTCCCGTCGTGTCAGGCGCTAAACAAAGTTTAGAGACATTGATTTCCTTTTATTTTTGAGCTCTTTCTAAACACGAAACACTTAATTAAATTAGATAAATACGTAACTTGTACTGGCTGTTTATGCTACTACTACATTGAATTGAAAGTGGAGACACTTGACATGGAACTACCTGGAACCCGCCACCGAACTACTAACTAAAGAATCACATAGTACAAAATCCAAAGGAGCGCGAAGCCCTCTACAGCTTCGTTTGCGCCGTCTTCGCAACGCCCAGCTCCTTGGCCATCACTTGGATGCCCACATGCGGCAGGGCCGGCTTGAAGACCACCTCTCCCTGTGGCTTGTAGTCCGCAAACTGCATGCTAAACACCTCGTGGAAGCCCAGCTTCTCCATCACCCGGGCGGAATAGTGGCTGGAGCAGAGAACGTGGTACACATTGATGCCGTTCTCGCGCATGTACTCGTAGGCGCGCTCGGTGAGGCGACCGGCGATGCCCAGACCCCGGTAGTTTGTATCAACTGACAAGATCTTGCCGTCCAGGATCAGCTCCTCGTTGGGATATATATCGAAAATGTTGAACTTCTCCTCGACATGATCCATCAGCCCCAGAATCTTCTTGAATTTGGGATGTTCGCACGAGTCGGCTGCCTTCTCGACCACGTCGTCGGGAGACTAATCAAGGATAAAGGATAAAATTAGATTTGAAGGATGCTTGTCAGGGATTCAACACTTACCGGACGTCGCATTAAGCCGTTGAGGAATATGCCAATAATCTCGCCCTTTTTGTTCACGGCCTTGTAGGAACAGTTGTCGCCGAGCGGCTTAAGGGAATACTTCTCCAGCTCCTTGCACTCGCCGAGATCGAGAAAGGTGTTAAGGGGTTCATCCTGTAAAGCAGATTAGTCACTCAATTTGTGGTTCAATTTGTAGCCATTATCCCACCCCAAATTGATCAGCAATCTGGCAATCTTTAGGACCCATTAAACAAACAAATTGCCAACGTAATTACGACGCGACACGATCTCGGCTCAAATGATTAATGCACGCATTCGTTGGATCGCGATATTTCTAATAATTTATAGAGACAGTTGGAGAATTGCGAGCGAACGGAACTCGATTTGCATATTGCCATTATCGCCAGAGGGCGGCGACTGCATGGGCGTGGCATGAATATTAATTCGCTTTGGCCATTATAAAATACTAAATATAGGTCTTGAGAGTGTCCATTGGGTCTTGGGTCTGGGAGAGAGGGCGCCTTCTCAATGGCGGCCATCAGAACACTGAATTCTGCTTCGGGCGGGAAACCTGAACAAGTCCAAGATCAACTCTCAGCTAGTATATTGATTTCAGATCGTCGTCAAGAGTCGTGAGGCGAGACCAGCTGGAAAGAGTTAGCCATGACATGGATCATGTCACCGATTCGCCGGTCCGCCTCACGACAGCCGAATAATATACTATACTCCTACGACTACGATGTGAGAAACCCCTTACCCATATTCCCGACTTCCAAGCGGGAGAGATCTGAGGCCTGGGATAAGCTATAACTTAATTAATTCAACTTTTACTGTGCGAATTTCGAGCTGAAATCAAAGCCTAATTAAGTCGATCGGAAAGGGGCACGTGGCCGGTTGGCGTTAATTGAAATTCGCTGGAAACATTATTTAAATTGACAATGGAAGATATAAAGTCTGGGCTCCCGAATTGGTAAGCCAGGTGTTCAGCTTGATTAACTTCCATGATATGCAAGCGAATTACGAATAGAAATTCCCCCAAAACCGAATACAATGCAATTAAAATGTGGGAAGTATGCAGTGCTTACCTTGAAGAAAAAGGTCTTTAGCATGGCTATCACTGCCTCGCCATCCTCGGGCCGTATCAGTTCGATGGTGTAGGGGCAGTCCGCATCCTTATCCTTCCCAGACACATTCAGCGATCCCTCCATTTTCTGTGTCAGCCGGGCAATCGGATATAAGTCGTTTAGCTGTGGAAGGCAGACAAAACAAATCGTTAAGAAGGGTCTGGGGATGGGGTGTGGCTGGGGGGCTTAGGTGAGGGAAAAGCGTACGACGCTATAGAAAAACATTATTATTTATGGCTCTTAGATGAAAGGCATTTTAATTTGTTTTGTATATTTTTGTGTTGCTCATGTACACATGACGACGCCATCCCCGTGCATTTCCATTTTCACTTCCAATTGCCACGGTCCTATATTTTAGAAAATTTTCTGTTTTCATGTTTGCCACCGACAGGAGCCATAAATTATCGAACAGCAACTGAGGTCGCTCGGAGTCTACCCCTAAAAATTGTGCGGTTTTTGTCGTCATCGTCTCTTTAAACAAAAATATTTAATTATTGTCCGTAAGTCATGTGCTGTTTTGTTTAATAAAAATACCTAATACCCTTGAGATTTGAACTGTGTTTGCGATTTCAATAAGCTAATAAAAGCTAATATAAATAGTTATAACTGGAAAGAAACTTTTAAATTGAAGTTATTTAAGAGTTTTTTCAATAAAACTGGTAAAGTTAGTGAAGGTAATGAAAGCGAAAACTTGTATTCTTTTGCAGTTATAATATTAAACAAATTTGTAAATGAATTATCCCTATTAAATTAAAATAATTCAAAAGGCTAATAAATAAAGCTATAAAAATATCTTTATATTCATTTAAAATGGGTGAAAATATCGAAATATTTTTTATCATTCAGCGGTTATATTAAATCAATTTTTGTAAACCTTTTCTCAGGCTAATACCAAATATGCATATGAGTAAATCAATATTTATTGATTTGAAATCAATTTTCGCATATAAAAACAGTACAAACTTCTTTAAAACAGATTAGTAAGTAAAGACATTATTTAATTTCAGGAAGTTTGTTATAACGTTTGCTCAATTAACTAATTTAATTAAACAAATTTTGACTTTCTAAAGACGGAACTATTTCCCTCAGTGCCTCTTCAGGCGCCCCCCTTGAGGAATGTGAAAATAGTCTGATATAAAATCACGTTTCATTGACTTATCTGCCATAAATGCCAGGCTGAAATAGCAAGCTAGCAGACTGGGCAATAAAGGCGATCGGGCAAATATTTGGAAAATTCGCACATGCTAAATTGCAAACTCGCTGCTGCGGCCTGGCCTGGCCCCGCACAAGGAAAGCGCCCTCCAATTTTGTTTACTCCGTCACTTAGAGAGACCTCACCCGAATATACAAGCATTATCTATTATTGGGTGCACCACTTGTATTTATAGACCTTTTCGCCGCAAACAGGTGAGCCGTGGGTGGAGGTCAGGGGCGCCTCGCTCGCACTTACCCCACATCTGGAGTCGAGCAAGATGCTCGATATCCGAGCCTGATCCGGCAGATTCTGCACTTCCATGGCGAGATCTAAGCTTTTTGTTTATTGCAAAAATGTCGATGCTGCTTTCTTTTGTTCTACGTAAGGAAATGGGAAAATTTATGGCAGAATTTTTCCTTCTTCTTGAAGTTTTTTCTTCTTTTTGTTTCAGCTTTGGCGCACGTTTCGCGATGTTTTGTTTATCCCGCTGCCGACGAACGACGGTCTTTGTTTGTATTTGGCGCTGTTTGGTTTTAAATTTTACTTTGCTTTGATAAACAGTAGAGTACACACAGTCGCGATAAAACGAGAACACACACGCAGCCAGTCTCTGGTGGGAATCGATTGAATGATGAATGAAATGTCTATATTGATATCCTTTTTATTCCTGCCGGCGAGGAGTTGATTTGCCTGCAATGAGCAAACAATGAATGCCAGTCGTCGGCCCCGATTTCTGTTTATATAGCCAAGGCGGGTCGAGATGGCGAGAGTATATATCGGATCGAATCCGCACCGCCGGCTGTTTGTTCGCGACTGAGAGAAGCGAGACGCGCTGGATAAAGCCAACCGCTGCCGGTCGATCGGGATATTTGCCTATACAATACATGCCTCTCTGCCGAAGAGAAAAAGAGAGAGGGAGAGAGAACCACAGAGAGAGAGGGACTTGGAAACGTGACTGGTTTCCTCTCGGTGACAATTCGAGTTTTCAGCGGTTTCCTGTACTTTCCACGATGGGCCTTTCCCTTACGCCGCTTCCGCTCTACCGAGGCGGAATGTTTGCGGTCTTTGCTATTTGATTTGCGGTCAACGGTTTTTGACATTTCCCTCCTTTTTGATTTAAACAAAAAAACACAAAATTTATAGCCACAAAGTGCCATACAAACAGGTTCGAAATTAGTGCAGTGCTGTTATGGCTTCAAATGTGCTAACTATCAAGGTCAGTCAGCCAGGTGATTGGGTAAAGGAAATGCAAGCTCTGTGGGAATATAGGTAATATATCCTGGAAAGTTATATAGAATTGAAAGTGTTAAAGATTAGACTTGTTAAAATCTATTTTTTAATGTTTTTATAAGAAAAGTGCAAAGCAGCAAAAATTATCAATAAGATTTAACTGCAAACTATGGGTATTTCGAACTATGATTCTCCTTTAATTATTATAATTTTTCATACATTTTTAAGTTCATATTTAAAACCCACACTGCGTATGAGTAATATTAGCTCATATTTGCGCAGCAGAACAGGCTAAGGCTACAACTAACACCCATATCTGTTTATTAAAATCCATGAACCATTAAATTCCCCTTAAGTAACCCAAGAAGCACAGCTGCTAAGAAGCACGTTTCCCACATGGCGTATGAGCACTGTGAATGACTTTCGCCTTCGAGGCTCGCCTAGCCAAGCCTCGCATCGCGTCGCGTCGCGTCCCGTTTTGTTTTTGTTTACTTTCCGCTCGCAGCTGTCGCTTATTTTGGCCGTGCAAACGGAGCGCACGCCGCTGGCTCAATTAATATGCGACAAAAGAAAGAAACACACATCGCCATTGTGGAGGTCTCTCCCCCGCAAAAAAAAAATATATCTAGGGAGAGGCGGAACGAAGGGGTGTCTATAGTATTTACATTCTTCGCTGCTGGCTGGCAGCAGCGTGTGTTCTTCAAAACGATTTGTTTAATTTGGCGTGCGCGCTCTCCGGGCCAATTATCAGCCAATAATGAGGGGATCTCGCGGGGGAATTAACTCCCCTTTTGTGGCTTTCCTAGCCGAATCGAATCTCGGATGGAATATTTTAAATATTTTGTTTATGGATTGTTCAACCGAACGCCGCCGCAATTAGTAGACAATAAAAAAATATATGCAAAATTGTCGCCGAAAACTGTTTATCATGCACAATCACTGGAAACTTTTCATGGATAATTCTGTTTACATTATGTATTTATTTAGTCATTCGGTCTGGTTTTTGTTTCGTTTTCTTTTCTTTTTTTTGCGAAACAACCCGTTTCTGGTCAGCTGATCTCTGGTCCAGTCAAGAGCGGCGAACTCTAAATTTAACTCAGTTGATC
>VNJS01017550.1:0-30603 GCA_008042575.1 Drosophila watanabei | reverse complement strand
AGTCGCTCCAAGATGTGATTGATTCGCGGCAGCGGGTATGCGTCTGGGATGGACTTGGCGTTTAACTGTCGGTAGTCCACACACATGCGCCACTGGCCGGTTTTCTTCCGTACTAGGACTAGTGGGGCGCTGTGGGGGCTACGCGACGGCTCGATGCATCCTTGCTCCAGTAAGGCGTCTACTTGTTCGTCGATGATGCGTTGCATGGCGGGGTTCTTCGGGAAATAGCGCTGCTTAATCGGACGGTCATCCCTCATGGTGATCCGGTGCTCGGCTATATTCGCTACTCCTGTCATTCCCTCGAAGCGTGCCAATTGTTCGCTGAGGAACGCTTGGACACGCGGATTGATTTCGTCGTCGTTTTCCTGATGTTCGTGGCTCTGTCGTTGGGGCTCCTGAGGCCCGGTCTCTTCGTCGTGTGTTCGTGGTGTGTTCTCTGCGTTGCTTTCTGCTTGTGTTCCTGGTTCGTTGTCCTCACGTTCTTCCACGAGGGTCTTCTCCTGTGTCGCTGCGTCGTTGTTCTCGGCGTGTTCCGTTGCTTGGTTTCCTCTGATGATTTCTTCGTTGGCTGTACTTCGTGTCTTCTGTCCGTTGCGTGGCTCTTCGGGGGCACGGCTTTCATGGTAGCTCGGTTGTCCTAAGTCCTGGTTGGCCAGGCCTAGTCGTGGTTCTGCTAATGTCCTTGGGGTGTCTTCGTGATCGGGTGGGTGTCGTGGTCGAGAGCGAGGTCGAGGTTGTAACTCCGGCGGATTGACTTGCTCCGGTTCGTTCGGCCTGGGCACGTCGCGTTCCCCAGGTCTGCATCGGCACAATGTGAGAGTTGCAGTCCCACAACGGAGGGTAGTGCCGATGGACGCAAGAAAATCCATCCCTAAGATTAACGGCTCTAGCATGGAGGGCATAACTAAGAGAGGAACCTGTATCGACTTCCGGGCGAGCGTTACGTCCGCCAAAAGCAACCTTGTTAGTTCTACCCGAGATGTGTCGGCTAGATTTATTTGCGTGCGAATTTCCCTAAACTGATGGGGTTGTCCGACCACGTCGACGATGTTCTGGCTAATGAAACTTCGAGACGCCCCTGTGTCGATGGTGACCAGACGCACGTGTCCGCCAATGTCGACCTCAGCGGCGATCCTCCCTCTCTCTATTCTAAGCGGTGCGGTTACTGAGGGTTCCCTGTTGAGTTGGGTCCCGACGGACTCCGCCGGTCGAGGGGACCCCTCCCGTTTCTCGGTTGTGGGCGTCGGCAGCATTCTACGGTTCGGACGTCACGTCGTCCGCAGTCCAGCAAAAGTATTGCCGTGGATTTCGGCAGTCGCAGCTGAGATGTCCTGGTGCTCCACAATTATGGCACGCATCCCAAACATCGATTCGCCTGTCGGATGCGATTACTCTGTTAACCCTAGCTGGCGGGGTCTCTCTGAGTTCTGGTGGCGCACGGCGTGAGCTTCGTTGAGTGATTCTTTCTGGAGTCGCAGGTTGAACCCGACCCGGCGAAGGCGGGTGGTATACGGTGGCAGGCTGAGAGAAACGGTTGTGGCTTTGTCGTCCGAGGCTCCGCTTCTGGACGGCCTCAAACTCGGTAGCCAGTTGAGCTAGTTCCCCAAGGGTCCGGAACTCGCTCCGTCGGATGTACATTTGATACTCTGGCGCGACATTTTCGTATAATCTGTTCAGCTCTTGGGTTTCATCGTAGCCAGCGTGACGCATGAGAACGCGGAGGTCTAACATAAAGTCTTTAAAGGTTTCTCCATCCAATTGCTCACGACTCCGACTCTGGTCGTCCAAGCGTTGGAGGTAACGAGGTGGGAGGAAAAATTCTAAGAATTCACGACGGAAGGTGGTCCAATCGGCGCCTTGCAGGCGGCTGGTTTGGAACCATTTATCAGCTCTGCTCGTCAGCAGTTCTGCCATGGCGCGAGGGAGAAGTTCTAGATCGATCCCGTAGGAAAAGGCCCGGCTTTCGACCTGTTCGACGAAGGCGAGAGGGTCAGAGTACCCGTCGAATTGGAGACCCCATTTGCGAATTCTCTCCGAAACGCAGACGCATTCTCGGCGGGGTCGGTCTTGGCTTGTTTCAGTGAAAGCATCTCGATGCACGGACAACGGAGAGGGGGCAGTGACAGCGAAGATAGG
Organism: Drosophila watanabei; assembly: GCA_008042575.1. Lineage (NCBI taxonomy): Eukaryota > Metazoa > Arthropoda > Insecta > Diptera > Drosophilidae > Drosophila > Drosophila watanabei. The sequence goes on along the minus strand of VNJS01017550.1, from coordinate 28,467 downwards.
GGTTGTACGAGAACGACACACAGATGAGCTTCCGGGATTTACTCCGGCGTTTACGGGTGCAATGAGGCCGCTGGGGCCGGGTTTGTCCTCTCCAGAGGGCACGGGACTTAGGGCACGGGTTGTGTACCGTCTTTCGAGGTCGGCGAGTCGAGCCCACACCTCTTGGGTCTGTTCGGAATCTTTAACTAGCGTCGCGAAGTTTCGACGTAGGTCGTCGACGAGTCCCTCGGCGGGAAACCCGAATTCGTCAGCAAAAGATAGAAAACGAACTCACCGGTTAGCTTCTGGTCGGCTCTCTGTTGGAGTCTTTATATAGTTTATGTTCACAATCACTCGGTCGCGTTTACTGTGCGGGGTTGCGAATAAGCTCGTGGGCTTAGAAACCGTGCGCGATTCGTTGCGTTTGTTTTACTGTTCACTTGTGTTCAAGATTTTTTTTTTCTAAGTTTTTGGGGTTATGTCGCTCGTTCTGGGGTTACGCCCTCCCCGTACAGGTGGTATTATTCCTGGTATTTCTCCCTATCAGGTCCCTGCTCGGCCGCCACTTGTCACGTAGTTCTCTGACCGGGGTAAAACCTCAGTCGGGGCCAGGGAACCTATACAAGAAAATTTATATAGAAGGGTGGAACCTGTAGTAGGAATGTGTACGGGGAAGCGATATGCCTAGAAAACGAGGCGTTAGCCATGCGTCCCGCTCATCTGGCGGTATAGCGAGAGGATCTGGGACATAGACCTCGGATTCTTGGAGGTTGGAGCGCCACCTGGTGTCCGTGGTCGCGACTAGGCCTCGTGCGGGGAAATATGGCTAGCGCCACCTATGAGCCACGATCGCAGCCTAGCGGTCGTGCGAGGGAAATGTGGACAGCGCCACCTAGGAGTCACGATCGCAGCCTAGCGGTCGTGCGAGGGAAATGTGGACAGCGCCACCTAGGAGTCACGATCGCAGACTAGCGATCGTGCGAGAAGATGTGGACAGCGCCACCTATGGATCGCGACACGGGGTGGATGTGGTCGTCGCACCCGCGGATTCCGGCCGTGAGTGGCTCCGGCCGGACTCGGAGGCTAAGGCCGGGTATGCTTGGCCACTACGGGGAGTACTACTCCGGATAGACGCGGAGGCTACGGGTGGTTATGCTCCGGCTGAACTTGGAGCCTACGGGGAGGACTACTCCGGATAGACGCGGAGGCTACGGGTGGTTATGCTCCGGCTGAACTCGGAGCCTACGGGGAGGACTACTCCGGATGGGCGCGGTGGCTACGGGTGGTTATGCTCCGGCTGAGCTCGGAGCCTACGGGGAGGACTACTCCGGATGGGCGCGGAGGCTACGGGTGGTTATGCTCCGGCTGAACTCGGAGCCTACGGGGGTCCAACACTCCGGATGGACTCGGAGCCTACGAGGAATCTAGTACTCCGGATGGGCTCGGAGCCTACTGGGATCTAATACTCCGGATGGGCTCGGAGCCTACGGGGATCTAATACTCCGGATGGACTCGGAGCTTACTAGGATCTAATACTCCGGATGGGCGCGGAGTCTACGGGGAATCAAATACTACGAGGAAGCATACACAGGGGAGGGTGGGGGTGCTCGGCCAAGATGCGTCTCGTGGATGGGAAACCAAGCACAAGTCGCAGGCCGGAGCAATGAAGTGGGAAGAGGAAGAGGGATCGGGGATTCGGAGGCAAGAAAGAATACGCACGGGGAGTTTTATGTATGTATGTGTGTGTGTAGTTTTATTAAATAAAGGGAGGGGCCCTGGCTGCTGCCCTCACAGTGGATATATACATATGTATTCTTACGTGAAATCCCTTTGGCACGCGGGCCGGGGCTGCCCGAGGCAGCAGGTGCGCGTGGCGAGAAGAGGCGGCGGGGCACGCGAGCTGCGGCTCGGTGCAGCGGGCGCAGCAGGCACGTGCGTGTGCGTGTGCGCGGGTGTGGCGCAAGTGTGTGTGTGCGCAGGTGCGGACACGCGGGTGTGTGGCGATCGCGTCGCGATGTGGCACTGGGTGCGGCGGCTAGGTGCGCGTGCGTGCGTATCACTCTTTGCGTCCCGAGAAGTCTCACCGCGTGGCTGCGGAGACTTCGAAGTTGTACGGCGGAGCGATCGTAAGAGCACGTCTTTACTGGGCGATGCGTCAGAACGGAAGAGGAAGAGTGAAAATATCAGAGATCGCACTTTAGTGACGCGTGGCGTTCACTGAACTAGTTCGCCGCTATCGATTGGCCTATCGATCGCGGCCGCACAAGTGCGATAACGTGTTTGGGGGGTTCTTCTCGTGGTTCGCGTCTTGGCTTAAATAATAATAGCTAGTTTTAAGTAGGGTTTTCTTCAGTTTTTTTCTATTCGATTTCAAAGTAACAGGGGACTTCGTGTCCTAACTTAGCCTAAATCTATACATAATAAGGAACATAATATGGCAATATTAAGCCTAATGATATTAAGATTACTCCGGCGGCTGCTCGGCACGAAAATTTGTGCGCCCCCCATTTTAGGGCGTTACAGTAATCATTTTATTTATCCAAACTATTACATACATAGCTACAGCAGCGGCCGTGCTTCGTTCGTTAGTTTTTAAACATTCTAGCAGACCGCTGCCTACATATATATTTACATAGTTTAGCAGCGATCGTGCCTCCTTTTTTCTTTGCATGCACTTGGCCCGCTGCCGTTACCTACGCACACGTACATACATATATATTCCATGTAATCTCCTTGTCTGCACAGCATCAGCAACGTCCGGTTTTTTGTCTCCCTTTCGTCTCTCTAGCCACAGCCGTTACAGATATACATGCAAGGGCTTTGCATTGCCGTACATACATACCTACAAGTAGGGCCGCAGAGAGAAAATCCGGGCCCGGGGGTAACCATGTTCGGGCCCCTCCCTTCGCTATTTCCGACTGTGATGTAATTTTTTTTTAAATTTATGTATTTTAAAGTACTAAAAGTTTATATTTTTATTATGTTGAATATTTTAAAGGATTTATTCTATGCAAACAGTCAAAATCGTCATTCAAATGAGGGTTTTTCGGAAAATCCGGACCCTTCTGAAAACTGCGTTATTTAAGGAAATAAGTTAGGTGTTCCGATTCCACCGCTTCCACTCCAATTTAAAAACAAATAATTATTGATTTTGAAATAAACTAATAAACAATTATCCATAGAATTATACCCAATGTTTCCGAAAGTTATACCGTTTTCATTGTATCTATATAATTAATTACTATACATCTTCTATTTTATATTTTTATATATTTAATATTCATTTATTTAAAAACAAATATATACAACTTTTTCCGGCAATTTACATAAATAAATATACATAAAACAAAACCGAATTATCATTAAAACAAAAAAAAAAAAAAGGAGAAAAAACTTCTCCATTCAAACGAAAAATACAAAGACATAATTATATTCACTTTAAAAAATTATTATTATTGATTTAGTTTTGTTTCAGAGAGCATTTCAACCGGGTCTACTACATTAAATAAACATTTTGTTGACTACAGGGGTTCGATCGTTATTCGAGTGGCAACCATTTAAACTCTGGGCGTTAATTTATTTATTTTTGTGAGTTCATCATCTTTTTTTTCGGCAACGGCCAATTTGGTTACTCAAGTTGCTCCGTGGTGTCTAGTGTGACCACATTCCTTGTTCGAGTGTTTTTTTGCCCAATTCTGTCGACGCTATCTAGTTAGCCGCACAGTCCGAGTCCGAGTATGCCAATAGGAGAAGACAAAAAACCACGTCCAATTCCATTAATCGGTTTGGGAAGATCCTATTCGGTTTTTCCATCAAGGCCCACCACTGTCCGTCCAAGGGCAAATAGCGACCACAAAAACGGCTCAAACCGCCATCGACATTGACTTAAAAAAGGCGTATTGTCCAACTTCATGACGTCATAGATAAGGCCACCTCCCAATCCACAGGCTTCCGTCAATCCTCAACCACCACCTTTTGACTGGTGACTATCTTTCGCTGGTGACTATCTGTGGTGGCCCACCTTCAGAGACCTCTTCACCGCAATTTACATCCATAATTCGCGCCTAACGCCTGTGGAAAAGTTATTTCACCTACTCTCCAAGACAAGTGGGGACGCGCACGCCATCGTTTCCAAGGCGCCACTGACCAACGAGGGTTTTAACTCTGCGTGGCGAAGCCTTACGGAGCGCTTCGAGAATAGGAGGTTTTTAGTTAACAGCCAGTTAAAAATATTCTTTAACATCCAGGCTGTCGCCAAGAGTCCGGAGGCACTGTAAAAGAGCTGCAAGGCACTATGGGAGCAATCCATACATATGCCATTTACATGGCATAGTCGGCATTAGAGCTCCAAGCCCCGGCGCTCTATCAAGACCACGACCCGCGCCGACTCCGGCAGGCACTGCAGCCTCTGATGCCCGTTCAGATGTGCAAGTGTGCTTCGCTTTCGGTTCAAAATCCGTCCTACTGGGCACAGCCATAATAAATATATGTCATCCGGGCTATAATTTTCAAGCCCGCGCACTGATCAACTCAGGCTCATAGAACTCCCATTCAAAACGATTCAGGCCCAAGTATCTGGCCTTAATCAGATCAGTCCCAAAATCTCTGTCATTTTTCTATCCGATTGCCTTCCAGACCCGGCCTACAGGTAGAGACTACGGCTTATGTGCTCCCCCAGCTGGCCTCATATTCGGTTTCGCTCAATCTTCTAAAGGGTATTTCGGACCTACCCTTAGCAGATCCTAAATTCTTCGAGAGCTCCCAAATAGATGTCTTAATCGGTGCCGACGTCTTTCCGTCTGTTCTTCTGGGAGGTTCTAAAACCAACATTTGCGGCTATCTTCTCGGCTAAGAAGCAATTTACGGTGGGTACTCACAGGGCCCGTGTCTTTAGCAGCCTGCCACGACGTGTTCGCGTTCTCAACGCATGTCTCCACCGTGGCCGAGAAGTCGTTGGACAAGCTCCTCACCAAATTCTGGGTGGTAGAGGATGTGCCAGCAAAAATAGTTATGGAATCGGACTCGGAACAAAATTTCATCCTGATCACGAAAAGAGACAAAAATGGCAAATACATGGTAACGTTACCCTTGCAGTCCGATTTGACAATCCAGATTCTCATGTGGCTTCCGACATTGAAAAGATGTATCGCCAAATTTGGGTTGACCTTAGCCATACTCCGTTTCAACGCATCCTGTTTCGAAATTCCGAGGGAGAAATCCAAAACTACGAGCTGAAAACCGTCGCCTTCGGAGTCAATTGAGCTCCTTTTTTTTGCGCTCTGAGACCTGCAACAGCTCGCAGATGACGAAGAGAAGAAATATCCATTGGCGAGTAACATTATTCGAAATTACATGTACGTCAACGACGTCCTAGCCGGAGCAGACTCCAAAAGTCAAGCTCAGCTGGCAATTCGAGAGTTAAACCAAGCCTTAAGTTCGGCGGGGTTCCCTCTAAGGAAGTGGACATCCAACAGCAAGGCTATTTTGACCAATATTCAGAGTGACCATCTCCTGCGCACTGACTTCCCCGAGATTGACGCAGAGAGCACTGCAAAGCCTCTGGGTGTGCGTTGGAAAGCGACGTCTGATAATTTCTTCTTTATTCCGCCTGACCTGCCTTCTGAAACATCTTTTACCAAACGTCTGATCCTATCCCAAATTGCCAAAATGTTCGATCCTGCGTACTGGCCCGCCCCGTTTATTGACCGTTCAAAAATGCTCATGCAAGACATTTGGCTCCAGGATTTAGGGTGGGACGACGCTCATCTTCAAGAATTGTCTCAAAGGTGGGCCGATATTTTACAAAGTTATTCCGAACTCGATGAGATCCGCATTCCCCGTTGGGTCGCTTGCCATTCAGAACTGAAGATAAAGCATCACGGATTCTGTGACGCTTCGCAGAAAGCATATGGCGCTGCCATCACGGCAAAGACGAGAGTGGCCACAGTCAAGACTGTATCGCTCCCCAGGCTAGAATTGTGCGGAGCCTTTTTACTTTTCGAAATGGCCGCCGCTATTCTTCCGAAGATGGCAGCATCCGCTTCAGACCTTTTCTGTTGGACTGACTCGACGATTGTTCCAGCATGGTTAAGCAAGCCAGCGTGTCACTGGACTACATTCGTGGCAAACAGGGTGACCAAGTTTACTCAGTTCACCGAGGCCAAGAGATGGGCACATGTCCGCTCCGAACATAACCCTGCAGATCTCGCTAGAAGGAGGGTATCGCTTCAAACCTTCGCTGACAGTTAACTTTGGTGGCAGGGCCCTGCCTGGCTGCGAAGGCCCCGCTGTGAGTGGCCCGCTCAAGGCGAAGACTCCCTGTGACAGAGCTCGAGAGACGAGAGGTTGGGGTTTATGTCGCGAAGGTCCCCCAGAGGATATTCTCGAGCCGTTCTCCAAGCTCGACAGGGCACTACGAGTTTTCGCTTATGTTTATCGCTTCATTCAACGCTCGCGAAAAAGATCATTTACGTGTGAGGAGCTGCTGTCCAATACGGAGATCTTGCAACTGAACGGCAACTAATCTCCACGACTAAACGAAGATACTTCGCGCTCGAGTGTGCCTGCTGAGCAGGCGACCAGTCCCTGTATCCAGTTCCGTTCAGAATTTGAATCCCTTCCTTGATCCTCACGGTGACGGCTCCGAGTCCCTCCAATATGACGAACGGCACCCGGTCATCTTTCCGTACAACTGTTATTTTGCTCGCCTTCTTGTTCATTTTACGCACCGAATAACTCTACACGGCAGTAACCAGCTGATGGTACTTTTGGTCCGATCAAAGTTCTGGATCCCAAGGGTTAAGAATTTGATTAAGCCCGTCATTTTCTTATGCAAGGTGTGCGTGATCAATAAAAAGAAGCTTCAAACTCAGCTAATGTTTGAACTTCCAAAGGAACGCACGTCTTTTCCGCGACCATTCACATATACGGGCATGGACTATGCCGGTACGGCATAGCCTCGCAGCCTTCACTTGTTTTGTATCTCGACGAGGATGTCCTCGGAAGGTTCAGTCGGACAACGGGAAAACCTTTGTTGGTGCTGCTGCTCTACTCCCCCGTTACTTTCTTCAAGCTCTGTAACGGAGTCTGAAACGCGCTCATCTGGCAGTTCATTCCTCCGGGAGCTCCCCACATAGGAGGCTTGTGGGAAGCAGGCGTCAAGAACTTCAAGACCTTATTTTATAAATCCTCAGCCACGCGTAAATATACATTCGAAGAACTTTCCACGCTCCTGGCAAAGATCGAGGCCTGTCTGAAGTCGCGGCCTCTCTCGCCAATGTCCGAGGACCCCGCCGACCTTCTGGCATTAACGCCCGGCCACTTTCTCGTCGGAGGACCCCTCCTCTCTACGGTTGAACCCAAAATAAAAGGGAATACCACGTCCATTCTAAACCGTTGGCAACACCTGAAGGCTCTTAATCAACAATCTTACTCAAGGAACTCCATAAACGGAACAAGTGGCAGGTCCCTACACACAATCTCCAGGTCGGGGACATGGTGGTTGTCAAGGAAGGTAATCTGCCGTCCAATGAATGGCGATTAGGCCGAGTCGATGCTGTTTTTCCCGGATCCGATGGCCATGTCCGGGTGATAGATATCCGCACGGCTCGCGAACTAAACAAACGCCCCATCGCGAAGGTTGTCCTTCTTCCGGTGGAAGCGTCTGCCTGACCGTCATGACCAGTTGCCCCTCCAGTCGCCTTCAACGTTTTTGTGTCTTAGTTCTTGATCGTAGTTCCAATTCGTCGTTATAATCAGAACTGATCCCAATCTTTTTCTTCATTCTATTCCGCCAATTAGATCAGAACCAATGTCTCCTCGTCCCTGCAGCGCCATCGCATTGGAAAAGATCCGTTCTCGACGTATACACTTCTACCGTTGCCGAGTCTGTCACGGGGTCCATCCGCTGCGAAAATGTCATCGATTCCTCTGGCTTAGTGTGGGGAAGAGGCTCCGCCCATCGATACTGCGCTATTTATTTGGCCCACGAGCACTCCGATGGATCCTGTCGCGGGGTGATCGCTGCAAGGTGTGCAACCAGGAACAGCCGATGCTTCGACGCCATTCGCGTCAGTCGACGTCTCACTCTCCTCGAACAACGGCCGCTTCTCAGCACTCGTCGGCCGCTCCTCGGTACCCTTCCGCCGGTTTTGGACAGTCTATCGCCGTACCTCGGCACTCCCCCATAGAGGCTTCTGATGACTTCTTCAGAACGAGCTGGAGTTCACCTTTCGCCGTTCTCCTCACCTTGGTCACGCTGACACCTATACCTGCCATCCTGGCATCGTTTCTGAAAAACATCTTGCAGCGGGGGTGACGCAACAAAAAGCTCTGCTGCGGGGTTGCGTTTTATACCAGGTGAGAAGAGCTGCCGACCGTTACGGTACAGACGCAGGCCACGCTGCCGACCAGTGTGACACAGACGTGGCGTGGATTTCAGGAGCCAGTAAAGCCGTTGCAGTTTATACCTGCTGTCAGGTAGCTTTTGGCCTGCCGGCCAGTGTGACTCAGACGCTGGCCAAGGGAACACTATTTGGGACGATCCATCGGTGGCCGAGGGTTTCTTCCCGACTTTTAATGTTGGGGTTTGTACCGCCCCGTTTGGCGACCAAAGCCCCGTTTTTTGGTGAGCCGTGCCGCAGTTTGTCTGTTTTGTGACCTTGTACAACTCAAAGGCCATCAAAGAACTAGGAAATGTACTACTACTAATTAAAGTTCTGGATCCGCTCTCTGGCGGATCGCTGGTAGCACCTCTGCAAGCCTTGTGATCGCTCTTACGAACACTAAGCACAACTGATCCGGCGAACAGCTGGAGTGACGGGTTAGAAACTGCTGGTCGCCACATTGGTAAGAGAAGTTACCACGTAAGAGAAAGTGAGGAAAAGGTGCCCCCAAGAAGGGATGCACCCGCTCACCCCTCACCATTGGACAGCTGGCTATCTACCAGATCACCTGGAACCGGGGGTCTGCAGCAGAAGGATCACGGTATGGGCATGTTAGCACGGCTAGTAAACTGGCACGACCTTTACGAACTCAAATTGCTCTGATCCGACTATCCGTCACCACGCTCTCAGCATCTCCGAGGGACACCACCGCACAGTTTAAACTCTCACACACTCTCAAACGACCATTTTTGCTACAGCTTTGGCCATATAATATAATAATATAATAAAAAAAAGTAAGCAAAGGTCTTTTTTATTTATTATTGCAGTTTCTGTGGTTCCCGGAATGTAAATAATATTGACCTAAAATTGACTCACACGGTTTTTTTGGCAATAATCCTTCTTAAGGCAACATCTATGGAGGTTTGAGCTATTTTTGTGGTCGACCGAGTGAGTCTTGACGATGGACCTTGGCTAATATTCAAAGAATTTTCTCTATTTGCCCTTGGGCGAGGAGAAACGGAGAAGGATCCTTCCAAATTGATGGGGTTTCTTGTCGTCTCATATGGGCTTACTGCGACTCGGACTGCGCGGCTTATCAGATATCGTCGATAGAATTGAAAAAAAAAAACATGGAATTGGAGAAATTTGAACAGTTAACAGGTTGGCCAATACCGAAAAATATACGAAATCACCAAATAATTTATCCATAATAACTCGGCACGGATTATGCCTGCACGGATTATGCCTGCACGGATTATGCCTGCAATTAATTTTACAACAAAATCGATTTAAATTGTTGCCTCGAAATTTCAATATTGCAAAAATGGAAGAAGGTAACAGAAGAACTTCTGCCTTCCTGACATATTTCAAGTAGTAGAGACGGTTATCAAATTACTATTGTCAGAAATAGTGAAATCGGAAAACGACAGGTTATGGTCACTTAAATTAAGAAAAAAAAAATACAGAACGTAGGGTGTCATTAATATTTATTATTTTTATATATATTTAGATATTAAAAAAACCGCATTTCTATCAGAGCTCGCAGGGTTAGGTTCCGAATCATTGAAAAAAAAATCTTGGCATAACGGTTACCTAACCGGTTAAATAAGAATAAATTCTGAAAGATATCTCAAATCGGCATTTTTTCTATACTCTCAGGAGTAAAAAATATCATATATTTTTAGAAAAATACCAAGTTAATACATTTTTATGTCCCGAAAAATATAGATATGTCAAGTATTTTTTGATATTTTTCTAAGAAAATAAGAATGTATTCAATAGTTCGCCATACGACTTCGCTTATCACACACGGTTGCTGGGCAAGTCTCTCTGATAGTACGGAGCAGAGATCTGCAACGGGTATGAAAACATTTTCACTCAATTCAACTCACTTCGTTCTGCCGAAATATGATCGTTCATGATGCATACTCGAAGCAAATCCCGACAGAGTAATCAGGCACGAGTAAGCATTTTGATTCCATGTTCGGGCATCAGATCGTATCGCTTCGGAACGATCAAAACGATCATTTTGAGCTTCATGAACGAGTACAAAGAATGATCGTAGCTAAAAGCGCGCCGTCCCGAACAGAGCATGAATGTTTTGATTTTTTGTGTATGTCGGGAAGGGATTGATCGTGCAGTACTCAAGTTGATCGGTCCGAAATGTGCATGAATGTATGGATTTTGTGTGTGTGTGTTACGCAGGAATAATAGTACAGTACTCATTTATTTATTTTGATGTATGGCTGTTTATTAACTAATTAACAAAATTAAAATTATCAGTTTTTCACAGTTAAACGAAATTAATATTAACATTTCTTTATAGTTAAACTAAAAAATAAAAATTATGACTTCCCTTATAATATATGTAATACACATGATGTATATAATATATATATGCAAATGTACATATGTATGTTTATTGTAGGATAAAAATAAACATAAAAATATATATGTTTAATGTTTTTATTAGAGTGTCGGACAACTGAATAAGAGCAAACTAATCGAAAACGAAAAGTTCGAAAGAATCGAACGAAAATATACAATCAAACGCAATCATGCATATGGCTTCGTACGATCACAAACGATCAACTCAGTTCTCATCAATGATCGCAATCGATCATGCACAAGTCGCGAGCGATCGCTACGATCAAGCATACTCTATAGAAACATGTGCCCAACGATCATTCCAATCAGTTGATCCGAACGAGACGATCATATACGATAAGAGTAAATGATCGGATACTACCCGATAACTTATTACTCGTTGCAGATCTCTGGTACGGAGGTACCGAATAATAGGGTCTTCCCACAGAGATCTATTCACCCTCTATTGAATTAACCTTGCATAAGGTTATGCCGTTCCGAAATTTCTTACATTGTTCTACATCCAATTGTCCATCAAAATCTAAACCATTTCTTTTGCCGTTAGCTAAGCGATGGTTTTTTGGTGCAACTATAAATTTTTCTTCTCGGTACCATTTACTACAAAAATATAACCAAAGATGAGCAAAGAAAGATAAAAAGAGAAGAAGAATATGGAGGCGCCAAGTTTCACAGTATGCCGAAGGAACATGTCAACATGGAATACAATTTTTTAACATTAACTGAAATCATTATATCATACGAGTGATACACTGCTAATATCGAAAGTTCGTCGATATCTGTATCAATGGAGATACTTTTGTAATATTAATAACGAATAATTAGGTTTCATTCGAGGTATATTACTAACGAACCGTGTTAGTATCTTTTGATTTACTTTTACTCAAGAAATCAAAACCAGAATTATTTTTTATCTATAATTTAACTTCATTTTTATTCATTTTTTATTCTTCTAAGAACATAAATTATACCTTATTTTTTTACCTTTACTTATTCTAATTCTTATAAAATAAATTAAATAAAAAAATAAATTAATAATATTATTGTAATACAATTTATATTTATTCTATTATTTTTAATTTATTTAATAGTTTTAGCATATGGGACACATTTTTGGGTGATACGGTCGTAGTTTGCTTCTTCCAATGAAAATGTAATCTTAAAAGCGGCTGTAAAAATAAAAATTATTATATGTAAATTATTATTTACAAATATATATAGATATGTACATATATTACCTTTGATGGCTAATGCAGCATTCCTCGAAAGTAACTTCTTTCCTTGGAAATAAGTACAAGGAACGCCATTGCCTGCGTAACTACAAGAAATGTATTCTGCAAAAAGTTACAATATTAGTATTATTAACATTTACTTTTTTTTTAAATGTTTAGTAGTAGAAGTGTATGTATTAATAATTTCAATTTTATTACTTAACATACTTTTTTAATCACTTACCGTTCAAAACACGTGCACTTTTCTTAAAAACTTTGAGCTCACGTCCTCACTATTCGCCGGTCAAAATGGGAAGAGACGCGTCATACTATGTACATATGTAAATTCCACAAAACAGAAGAGTTAAGCAACAAGCTACATTCCAAAAGTAGCGGTTCATAAGAAGAACAACAACTACAACGCTGTGACGACGACGTTCGCCAAACGTGCGAAAAACAGATGATGCAAGGAAAAATTCTGCCTCATCCATTTGGTATTTTTGACTGTTTGCCTCTTACTCATATGCAGCACAAAAAGAAATAAGGCAAACAAGGAAGGAGGAGAACCGTTGCCGACTTCTGTGCGTTTTTGTGTCCGTTTGCGGACAAAATATATATCCTTCCTCGATTTTATTTAATAATTTTACAGTAAACTCAGATCAGGCTATTGCCGATCTATTTGCTGAGTTTTTTTAAACTACCTATTCTCCTATAACCAATTTAAACCAGACATATTCTTACTCCATGCCCTGTTCAATCCTAATCTTCAGTCCTTTCTTAAAAGAAAGCTCTTTTAGTCTGGATCCTTAACGTGTTAAGCCGGTATATTCACTGGCTTCCGGTGGAATACTGGGCTGCGTGTTTAGGTAATGCGCAGACGCTCTGTGCAACCCCCTTCTACAATTGTTTACCTAATCTTTAGAAACCCCCGAATTTGCCCTTATTTGGAAGGAATCCTTTATTATTCCTCTCCACAAAAAAGAAAGCAAAACGGATGCCTCTAACTATAGGGGCATCTCAAACTTATCGGCTATTCCGAAACTCTTCGAGAATGTAATAAATCCTCACTTGCAGCGCTTGTGCAGATCCGTTATTTCCCCATGTCAGCATGGATTTATGAGGCGGAGATCAACAACTACGAATCTTCTGGATCTTACCTCTTTTGCCATTAGAGGTTTATAACGAAACCTTCCAGCCGATGTGATTTACACGGACTTTAGTAAGGCCTTTGTCTCGGTTAACCATTCTCTTCTTGTAAGGAAACTTGACTTAATTGGGTTTCCTGTTGATCTTCTTAAATTGATTTTGAGTTTTTTTTCTTACAGAACTCAAAAGGTTCTGTTTACAAATGCTCTCTCCAAATTCCTCAGTGTCACATCTAGCGTCCCACAAGGTAGCCATCTCGGCACACTGTTATTTACATTGTTCATCAATGACCTTCCGCTAGTTTTAACCAAGCACTCGTGTGCTTATGTTAAACTATGCCTGCAGTATAAGGACAGCTCTTGCCAGTTGGACTTACAATCGGATCTTAAAAATTTTCAGGCAAGGTGTCGTGCTAACCAACAGCTCCAAGTGCAAACTGATGACATTTTCACGTTTTCACGTGTCACTCCCCAGAATGCCACTTATATGCTTAATGATTGCTCTTTGGAAAGAATAATTCTTGTCGATAATCTAGGAGTCCGCCTTGATCGTAAACTTTCGTTCTCTGAACAAATTTCCTACATGGTTAATAAAGCAAAAGGCGTGCTTGGGTTTTTAAAAATGTGGTCGAAGGAATTTGATTCCCCTTATTTAACTAAGATTCTTTTTACCTCACTAGTTCGGCCCATTTTGGTATATTGTTCTTGCGTTTAGAGTCCCAGTTTTGGTTTGTTTTTTCTTCCCGCATTGAGTCCGTCCAAAAAATTTTTTGCTGTTCGCCCTACGTGGCTTATCCTGGGATAACGACCTGAGATTTCCGTCTTACTCTAGTAGACTTCTATTAATTGACCATCCTTCGCTAGCTAACCGTAGAACGATGCTTGACGTCGTCTTACTACATAAGCTATTACAATGGGGCGTGGAGATCCCCTATCTGCTGGGTCAGCTCAATTTCCACGTACCGCGACTTACATCCAAATCCTATATCCCCTTAGTTATTGGTCACTGTAGAAGTGAGTTTGCATGTGCATGAACCCTTTAGGGTTTTATGCGCAGATTACAACCGCCTCTTCGATTGTATTGTTGGAAGTGATAGTCTTCCTAAACTTAAAAACGTTTTGCTTGTAGAATTAGCTTGTATGTAGTATCACTAACCATACAACATATAGACTACCCATTTCATACAACGAAAATGGACCTAAAAATTTCTTAGCTACAGGCCAAGGACTGTTAGCGGCGGGCCCCGGGGCTTCGTGTGCGCTCGGATTTTTCGCTCTCTCATTCTTATGCTCGCACACTGATTGCGAGAGTTCAGTAGCAGAGTGGAGCATCTTGAGAAGGTTGCTCTGCGCTTGAATTCTTCTTTATATGTATGCGTGTTCATGCATTCACGTACACGGGTGCATGTGTGCGATCATTTCATTTTGACTACTTTTCATACTAGGTACCCTACTAGGTATTCACTATTGGGTTAATGATAACAAGAAAGGAATCTAACTTCGGCACGGCGAAGTTTGTATACCCTTGCAGTTTTCAATTGCATTAATTATAATCTGACCCCGTATATTTTTAAATGAATTACTTTCAATTCAATTAAATTTTTACAGTTCTACATTTTTTTAAATTTTTACATGTAATTAATATGTAATTTACCTCCACATTTACCGATCGTTTGAATGGCAGCTATATGATATAGTCTCCCGATTTTAATGAAATTTCAAACAAAATTCCGAAATAATATAGAATGCTTGTATCTCAAAGTAGAAGAAACTGACAAAGTTATCATTTTTTTCTAAAATTTTCCCGACCATGCCCATAGTAGCTATATGATATAGTAATCCGATCTTTATAAAATTCAATCTGAAGATCTAGAATAATATATAACTTATAACCGAGAGTTAATCAAGATATGTTAAAAAACAGTGAAGTTATTATTTTTTTTTTCAACAAATTTAAGGATCGTTTGTATAACAGCTATATGATATAGTCCTCCGATCTGGCCCGTTCCGACTTATGTACGAGTAAAAGTATATAGAAGACTATCTGCAACGTTTCATTCAGATAGCTTCAAAACTGAGGGATTAGTTTGCGTTGAAACGGACGGACAGAAGATATATGATATGATCAAGAATATATATACTTTATAGGGTCGGAGATGACTCCTTCACTGCGTTGCAAACTTCAGACTGATATTATAATACCCTTCAAGGGTATAAAAAACCATAGAAATAAGCGCATTGCAATTACACTGAGAAAAATTACACTGAAAAAGAAAAATAAAAATACAAGAAAAATCCAAAATATCGAAATGAAATTAAATTAATTATATTCTTTACCCCATTGGGACACAGATACCCTTTGTGTATATACAAATATTTTTACGTCCCGAAAACATGTCTGGGGCCAGGCTCAGCCGGCCGCATAGGTTGGGCCGACAGCGAGTGTAGACGGCGGTACTTGGAATCCAGGGTGACAACCTTCTCGGCGAGTGCCGGTTGTGATCCCACCTGGCAGATGCACAGTTCCTAACGTATAGAAAATGTCCCGCAATCGATCCCTCTCGGTCTCCTCGTGGCGAGTGCCATGAGCCAGACCCAATACGCGCTGCCGCGGACCCCCTCGATATTTTGCTAATATCAAAAATAGAGTATTCCTGCTTGGTAACCCGGTGCACTATGGGCGAACGACCACTTTTTGTGACTTTAATTAATAACTTTAAAACGGAGCAATATTTTTAATTTCTTTTTTTTTGAATCAAGTTTATTATAACAAAGAGAATATATTTTAAGGAATATGGGCGTGGTCCCGCCATTTCCAAAGGATTTAACATTTTTCTTTCAGTGTAAAAAAAGTTGTTCTTGTTTTTTTCTTTAAATATTAATTAGTATTGCAAAATAATATAGTTGTGTAAAATTGGTCGTTTTACAAAAATTGTTTGACACCAAATAGTGGTATTGATCTTCTGCTTCTCTCCTCCTTTATTTCAAAGAAACTAAAGGGGTGAGCGCCGAATTTTCTGTAATATGACTTGGATGTGAACAGATTTAGTATTAAATAAATAAAAAATCAATATTTAGAGCATATTTGTGTCGTTGAAGCGGTCTATTTGTCAAAAAAGCACACTATTTTCCACCGGTCAGGTTAGAACCTTTAAAATTAATTTTCAGAGAAAGTGCGCAAAAGTGCACTTTTATACTTCCAGAATATAACAAAAATTTAATGCCCTACAAAATATAGCCGATTCCAGAGATGGAGAGAGCTGGACTCACTTTGTAGCTCAATATTAATATTAGAATCAAACAAAAATGTCTATATTTTTTAGGGTTACCAATTACACAATATTATAACCACACCGCTATCTATTTTTACATTTAATGCACACAAACATATATTACAAACTACCAAGAACAAGAACAAGATTGCATTCAAAAAGTTGCACTTTATTTCGATTATTTAAACTTTTACGGTATTTAAAGTTTGCACATTAAATAAGCGATTTAACAGCTCGCCTCTACTTGCAGTAACAGCAGACTTAACAGCGGATAACTTAACAGAGCGAGTCACTGTTAAACTGTTATGGTCGTAACATTGCAGATTGATGTTATTTGAATATATTCCGTTTGATAAAAACTTATTTTAACGACTTTTAGAAAATGGGTTTGGGCCAGAAAAAGTGGTCTTCCGCCCCTTGACAACCTTCATCTCACGTCAGCCCACCGTTCATCGAAGGCCCATTGTCCTATCTTTATACTTCACAGATGGCGCCCGAGCGGGGACATGGGGCTTACGAATTTTAGATGAAATATATATGGCCTAAAGACCCATTTGGTTGCCTTGGGATAGGAAAAAAAAGCGATTTTTCCAAATTTGGTACGTAAGGAGAGGTATATATCGAGGGACATGAGAATCTAAAACGAGTATCCAAGAATATATATATATGCGCGACACATCGCACGTGTATAACCTAGACGACCAGCAACTTAGACATTTAGGCGAGAGACATATATTCGGGAGAACTTTTCCAAATAAAAGTATACCCATACCTTCGGGAGAACCCGTACTAAAGTATACCCAAAACGAGGCGGAGAACTTTGTATCAGGTATACCCAAGCATAGACATAAACACGTGGCATAGGCGGGAGAACTACTAAAGTATACCCAAAACGAGGCGGAGAACTTTGTAGCAAGTAGACCCAAACAAATATATATTAAGCGAGAGACGCATTCGGGAGATCTTTTTCAAGTATACCCACACACGTAGAACATACTCAGTAGCAAAGCACAAACATAACCTAAAACACGAGGTTACCACACATACATACATAAGAAAGCAAGCAAGCATAGCAAAGAGAGAGAGAGAGAGAGAAAAAGTCCTCTATAGGTGAACCAAACCAGGTCGCGAGATTTTAAAACACGAGGCAGAGAGAAGCTAACCTATGCTTCCCACAGCGCCATCTTGCTTTACTCTCATCGTCGTCTCTCTCACACGCATAACAATCGACCACGAGTACAGTCAACGGAATCATATTCGAGAGTTCGAACACAATAGTCGCCGAGTCAATACGTTTTATTGAGCTGAGTTTTCGCAAGAGACGATTCTTAAGGAGTTTTCTCTGGACACGACAGGAATTGTAGAGGAAATGCGAAGCCGAATGGCCGCATTTAATAATCGTGAAGATCACATTGGACATTGCAGAGCGACTGCAGGAGTGTGAAGGCGAGATTTTGGCCGCGCACAACGAGAGAAAGCAACGGACACCGAGTCCGCAACCACCAGGTCCCACGAGGCTTCAAGTTCTAGCACCGGCGATATAGCCGGCGACATGGAAGCAAACCCGGTCAGGCGGGTTTTTTTTCCAGGAACCCGGAGATGACAGCAGCAACTCTGGCAGAAAAGTTACAGAATTGGGTAATTACTTTTGACGGAACAACGGACCCGATCAAGTTTATGCAGCATCTCGAGAAACAAGCCACCGCGTACGCGGTGGAAAGTAAAGGATGGAAAGGATGCCACAGGAATTCCCTGGTCTTTTGACAGATACGGCCGAACACTGGTTTAGAACAAGCCAGCTAGTGGCAGAATCATGGATTAATTTTAAGAAGGCGTTTCTTGACTTTTTCTTGCCACCGAAATATTTTTAACGACTCGAGGATGAGATCCGGACGAGATACCAGCGACAAGGGAAACATTTTTTATTTTATTTTATTTATTTAGAAAAATAGCAAATTTCTGCCATTGTTAACCATATCCTTACCTCTGACCGGGTAAGGAGTGAGAGGCAAGGAGGAGAGAGGCAAGGATAGGTGTCTTAAAATAATTTCACTGTTTACATTAAAGGACAATTTAACATGTAGTAAAGAATATAAATCATTATAGGCCGTACATAAAACGCGGAAAGGGTCGTGCATCTCAAAATTCGATTTACACACATTTAGTGCAATCGGTCGAAAATAACGCGACGGTCTTGAAGGGACCGAGAAACTCAACTGACTTAAAAGATACGATGACGAAATGTGGCCATTAATGAGTTTGTGAAGGAAAATCACTCCGTGGCAGTTCCGACGATCCTTCAGCGAGGGCAGGCACAAAAGACGCAGGAAGGGTGGTGACGATGCGATTTCCAGTTAAGTCCCCGCAGAGCAAACAAAAGGAATTGTTTCTGAACTGATTCAATAAGGTCTTGGAATTTTGCATATTGAGGTGACCATACGCACGAACAATATTCCAGAATTGGGCGAACAAGATAGACATAAAGGAGTTTAGCGACCAGCGCTTAACGAAGGCGAAAACCCCTTTGGCTTTAACAACAATAATGCCAATATGATCGGTTTAAGTTATGCTTAAACAGAACTCCAAGGTCAGTAACTGGGTAAATGCGTTCAAGAACACTTGTCCCAATGGAATAATTTGCAATAAAACAATTTTTTCGAAAAAAAAGTGGTTGAGTTGTTGAGGAATAGCAAATTGTTGTTGCACCAGGACAACATATTGTTCAAGTCAGTTTGCAAAAGCATATGGGAGTTTGAATTCGTCAGTGGCAAACATAGTTTAACGTCATCCGCGTACATCATCACATGGGAATAAAGAATCACATCAGGCAAGTCGTTAATAAAAATGCCAAACAGAAGTGGACCAAGGTGACTCCCTTGCGGGACACCCGAAGTTACCTGTACACGATTTGAATATGAACCCTTAAAAGCTACTTTTTGAGTTCGGTTCGATAAATAAGTGGCGATCCATTTAATCAACAAAACAGGAAAGCCCAAAAGTGTAAGTTTTTTTTTATTGTAAACTGTATATAAATAAAAAATACTAGCTCACACTAATATCGATAGGAACTATTGTATAGCATTAAGTTATCGATATATCGAATGTATAATAAGAAGAATGTGATCGATAGAGAAAAAACTTTGGATCGAAGATTGAAGAGGAAACAACGTGCATAAATAAAGTATTAAATATTGTTATAAAAATCAGGTGTGGGGTGCAACCCAAGACAATAACTACTTAGCGAACATAAGATGAAATATAGTGACATCCTAAAACATTCAAAAACTGAGCTAATTGTCATCTTAAAAGGCAATCACGTGCATTTTGGTGAAGACGCGACTGTTGGACAACTGCGCAGCGCCGTAAAATGTGTAATGAGTGAAAATAAAGACAAATCCGTAGCGACAAACCTAGTGGAAACCATAGAGGCACGTGAACAACAAAATAACATGATAGATCATGAAAATTGAATAGTTACAACCGGCGAAAACGAAAGTGATGAAATAAAAAACGTAGTTTCTGAGAATTTGATGTCTGCAACTGGCGATACTAGGAACTTGAACGAGGAAGAAAGAGACAACGATTGTGTGGCGTCAGTCTGCAGTCTGGCGCCAACGCATGGTGAAATACTTCGAGAAGATGATGAAAGAACTGAATACAGAGAGACAATAAGACAGAACGTTCCGCGAAACAAGCCAATGCATACCTTATCAAGACAGGCAGAATATGTACAGCTTGAGATGCAACATTTAAATAATTTGGAGAACCTGTACCTTGCTCGCAGGCGTGTTGCTGAACTTGAAGCAGAAACTAAACTAGTGGCAGAAGGGACAAAGGGGACGAGCAAAAATGACGTGATCAATATGAAAGACGTTGAAGCCTTGATTAATTGTTTTTCGGGAGAAGATGGCTACCCGATACGGCGTTGGATAAATGATTTTGAAAACATTATGAAAACTTATGAGGTACCAGATCAGCGCCGTTGGATATTTGCAAAGCGTATGTTAAGCGGATCAGCCAAAACCCCAATGATTCATATGAATCCTCTGACGTGGACTGCCCTGTGTAGAGAGCTAATAGCGGTTTTTGAGCAAAAAGTGACAGCTTGGGACGTGATAAAACAATTGGAAGCTAAGAAAAATTCCCCAGATGAGAGCACCTTACAGTAGTACATCGCTATGTGTGGCATATCTAAAGCAGGCAATCCACAGGCGAATTTTTTCGACGAACACGTTCGTTTCGACAGAATATTTGTCGTTGGTGGCAGTGTTCGCGGCCAAATTTCGTGTAGGACGTTTTATTCGACAAAGATAGAAACGATTCTATCTTGGCTGTGTTCGCACAAACAAGTGTGACAGTGGATGGCAATTTTTAAACGAATATTCAGTTGAGAAAAGTTTTCGATTTTCAGATTCCAGCACAGTTGTATCCCCGTCAACCAGTTTTTAAGGCGAGCACTTCACTAATGAGTGGCTCCAATACTTCACCGTCATTTATCACGCATCACTCTGGAGATCGGAATGCAAATCCAGTATTGATCACACAAATTATGAACGTACCAGCTTCCTCGTTTGCAGATTTGTTTAGTAGCAATGAATACGAATAAGAGATCTACGATTTAAAATTAATATTTGAATTAAAATACAATTTTCTTGCCTTAATGTACGGCTTCAGCATTTTTATTATTGCATAACATGTTTCGATTACAATGCGCCCAAAACTCTGATGAGAAATGCCAGTTAAAAATTTTAGATCCTCGTAGCTTTGGCCACTGGCCAAAAATCGCAAGGTCGCAGAAAGCCTTTTATTTGCACTTATTGCTTCTCTCATTGTGGTATCCTGTCGTTAAATTTCTGGAGCTACCAAGTTCAATATTGCTTCATACGTTTCACTGTCCATTCTAAGAAAATTTTTTAAGTCCACACGAGAAGTTTCTTTCAGCTCCACTAGGAGATTAGTGTGGGTGAATTGTTGTTGCTTCATCCACATACTGTGCTTCTCTTTTGTGCTTTCTCCTTTTTCTGCTTTTGGTTTTCATTATAAATATGAATTGCCATCAAGGCAATTACTGTTTTGTTTTCGTCCGTTGACATGCTTCTCCTTTGAAAATTTTCGGCGAATGAATGTTTGAAAAAATGTTCGCATTCGTTGGTGGGCAAATAAAATTCTTGATCGACGAACCGTTCGCCGAAAAAATTCGCCTGTGGACGGCCTGCTTAATCAAGCAACTTTAGCAGACTCTGACATTATTCGCGCAATTGTTAATGGGCTCCAAGACAAGACTGGAGCTGCCACAGCCCTAGCCTTTTGCGAATCGTTGGATGAATTACGTAAAAAAATCATCATATATGACAAGCTAAAATCTGCTGATCAGCTAGTGGTTCCTAAAAGCTCGAATGGCTCGAGCAACATAAAGATGACCAAATCAACAAACCTTCAGCGTGAACCTACAGCCATACGTTGCTTCAATTCCCGCAAATTGGGGCATGTGATGAACGAATGCAGACGTCCTAAGAGACCCGAAGGTGCCTGCTTTAACTGCTACAGTCAGAACCATCAATACCAAGACTGCCCGAAGAAGAGAGGCGTCATCACCGTAGCTGCTGTACAAGACGAAGAGGCGTCGGATACTGAAGACCTAGCAGCCGTTCAATTCGTTAAGTTATGATTTCTTTATGGTGAGAGAGATATATTACTGTTTTAAGCCTATTTGACACAGGAAGTCCCGTAAGCTTTATTTAAAAATCTTTAGTTCCAAATAATGTTAGATTGAAACCTCAGAAAAGTAAATACCATGGGAAAGGTGAACATAAAATATTGATTTTCGCAAAAATTGAATGTTGTATATATTTTCATAAAAAAGTTTATAAGATTATGTTATTAGTAGTAGAAGTTACGTTATTACCATTACCTACTTTATTAGGGCGGGATTCATTAAAAATTATGGAAGTCCAATTAATAGATAAAAGACAAATAAATGCTGAATATAATTTCTCAAATAAAATTAATAATAAAAACAGTAATAACTCATTTTGTGCATCTCTTTTCACCAGTAAACAATTAATCAATAACAATAAGGAAAATAATATAAACAATTCTTATTCTTTAAATAATAAGATTCTAAATAAGCAAAAATTAGATAGTCAAAATACTAAAAATAGTTTTAAGCAAAATAATCAAATTGAAATAGAAAATTTCTTTACCAACAATTTAGAATATATAG
Organism: Drosophila watanabei; assembly: GCA_008042575.1. NCBI lineage: Eukaryota > Metazoa > Arthropoda > Insecta > Diptera > Drosophilidae > Drosophila > Drosophila watanabei. The sequence goes on along the minus strand of VNJS01017550.1, from coordinate 5,868 downwards.
AAGAAGATTTAAATGAACAAATTAATATATGGTATGAATTCGGAAAAGTAGCCGAAGAAAGTTGTAAGAAAATAGTAAAAACACATTATTTGAGCAAAAATTTCGATTATAAAAAAGCACCTGTTTATCAAATGACTATAAGGGTTACAGATACTACACCATTCCATTGCTCACCTAGGCGTTTGTCATATTATGAAAAAGAGAAAGTAGGTGAAATAATTGATGATCTCCTAAAAAAAAAATGTAATTAGGAATAGTAAGTCTCCTTATGCATCCCCCATAGTTCTAGTTAAATAGAAATCTGGCGAAACTAGGATGTGCGTAGATTATAGAGGACTTAATAAGCGAATAGTCAAAGATAATTTCCCATTACCATTGATCGAAGACTGCTTAGAGTACCTAGAAGGCAAGGTTTGTTTCTCAATAATAGATTTCAAGAGTGGCTTTCACCAAATAGGAGTAGATTCTCAAAGCATACCGTGTACCTCATTTGTAACACCTCACGGGCAATATGAATACTTACGAATGCCATTTGGCCTAAAAAATGGATCAGCTATATTCCAAAGATTTATTACAGAAGTATAAGTAGATTTTATTCAAAACAAGCATATAGTAGTGTATAAATTAATGGAAATGGGGAAATGGGGGTAACTATGCGAACTCCCTCGCCGCTGTCTCCAATAAGAATTAGCCGGATGGCTGGTGCCGGTATCTCTGTGTGCGGCCGGTTGGCCTGGTTAATCCAATGCTGAGATAGGATGTTTACGATGGAAGGTTGACTTCCCTTCAATACCGCTGGCCTAGAGACTCAGTCAGTATGATAGTAAATAAGAGAGTTAACGACAAGGTGTCGGAGATTCATTTATAAGAGCTTGTGCTCTGGATTTATTGAATGCCAATTATGAACTGAACTTAAAAGCTAACAATGAATGGACTCATAGCGGCCTCTGCAATTGGCAGAGCTTGCCGGCTATGCACGAGCTTCCGGCCAGACGCTGTGTCAGCAGTTTGGCCGGATCGAGCTTTAGGGCGATAGGTCATTGCCGTCGCCCAGTTGGCTTAGTTAACTACTCCCCCCTCAGGAATAAGGCCGCCCTCGGCCGACCCTATTTGGGCGATCATCTCCCTAAGTTGGGCCGTGGATTTCCTGGCCTGGGTGACTCGCCGATAAGTTAGGCCGACGCAGATCAACGCGCAGCAAATTGCTCCAGCAACTAGCACTATCTGGTGTGAGCGATAGTCGTTGACATCCTCCCCGACTCTTTTAATATGCTCCAGGTTACGCTCACTTAATCGGTGAAGGTAAAGGGAGGCTAAGTATATCATGTTCTAGGGTGATATTGAGGGAGGGCGAGCTAGCCACTCCTGGGACCCTCTTTTGGGCCGCGCCATAGCTGGCGTACCGGGTTTCATTAACCGTGACACATTCGGCAAAGGTGACAAGGTGAGTTCCTCGCAGGTGAACGCAAGTGCCATTGTCCACGCACACATGAGCCGGGCGATCGTTGATAATGATGATACCTTCGGCCACGAAGGTGACCGGATGCAGGTCGCTGTGTTGGATGTCGCAGTGTGCAACCCCTCCAGCGTGGAGTTCTTGGGCGCATGATCTTCTTTGCGCCAGTCGGCAGAAAGTGGCTCCCGTTGTTATAGAGCAATTCTTGACTGTGTGAATTTCTCCGTTGCAATCCGCAATGTCCTGGTCCTCCAGTTTAAGCATTGTGTCATGATGTGACACGGGGAAAACGGTGATTTTAACACAAGCTGACTTAACTTTAGGGAATTTAATAATAAAGTGCAACATGTTAATGGACTGTAATATTTTGACGGACACAACGGACAAAATGTCTTTAATAGGGGTATCGGTGGGCTCCGCAATCCACACATTTTCCAGGTCTGCATGATCTAGAATGCTAGGGCTAACGACATTGACTTTGGCAAGAGCTACTGCCAGCAATAAATTCTGCAGCTCCACTGCAATCATTCTGTAACGAGACAATAACATCTCATACAGGTGTCCCGAGTCAATTTGGGAGTCTATAGCCGACCTCAGAATTTGATTAACAGTGGCGGTGATACTATTGATTTGTTCTTGTATTTTGTTGTTAATATTAACCTGTCTATTGTTTGCGTTTATGAGTTGAAATTCGGTAAGCTTAATTTTCTCAAAATCCTCCGCGTCTGGCGTTCCCGCCACTACCTTTAATGCCGTGCCCAAGAAGTCTAAACTTCTAGCTACCCTATGGTGGATGCTCAATAAATCGAGCAGGTCACGCAGGTGAGCGACATCTACGCTCAAATGTTTCTGCATGTGCGACTGGGGAAACATGTTAAGCATGCCACCAGTCTCTTCCACCACGCACCTATATTCTGAGAGGTTTGCTGAATGTCTCACGAATGCAAATTCTTCCCATACTAAAATTCGACCATCAATGATGGGAATGTACTTGGTCTGCGAGTAGTCCGTGACGTGTGCCGATGTTAGGGTCAAAAGGAATAACAATGGTAAAGAAGTGAACCTGTAACATTCGGATTTATTGTAGTGTTTTTCAAAATTTAAGTAGCCCACCACCAAACATGTAAAATAAAGCGTAGTGAATAAAAATGGGTATAAATGAATAATAAACATAAAAACCATGATAATAATAAAACTTGTGCCAAGCGGCTAAAGAAAAGAAATATAAAAAAAAAAATGGAAAAAAAACTATGCCAAGTGGCTAGGAATAAAAAATATGATAATAAAACATATGCCAAGTGGCTAAGGATAAAAAATATAAAAAAGATAGTAAAAATTATCAGACGAATGTCGGTAAGATCAAGCTTCGTCTACCTAAGGTTGTCCTTGTGGACCAACCTCCCCTTAATGAGGACTGTGGTCCCCATGTCCGCTTCCACAACTTTCTCTTCACACAATGGGGAAAGTTTGTTGCCTAGTCGTCTGTTTGATTTCACTAGGACTTTTTCGCCAACCTCGAACACCCTGTTTTGTCGGGAAGCATTTTCCCTGTTCCTGAGCTTATCCTGGGCAAGTTTTATCTTATCCTGATCTTCATAAAGCGGCTCATCCGACTGTGTTTGAATAACATCGGCCGGCCTCTTGTCGTTGACCGAATGGATAGATTTATTGTATCTGGCTGTGGCCAGCAAGATTAGCTCCACGGTGTCACTGATACCTTTATCGATTTTAAGGCATCTGGCAAGCTCCACTAGAGTGCTGTGGAAACGCTCCACTTGTCCGTTCGAGACACTCTGGAGGGGTGGTGCGTTTGAAACGCTGACGCCGAAATGGTTTTCCAGCATGGTCAAAATAGTGTGCGAGTTCAACGATGGTTCGTTGTCGCAATATATGACTCTGGCTTTAGGGAAAACATTCATCAGCATTAGTAATGCCGAGAGATCCTCTATGGTTCAAGAGGGAACTGGTTGGACCATGGCCAATTTCGAGAATTTGTCAATGCATGTAAGGAAATACTTTTTATCCGTGGAAAAAATATCTATATGTAGCATTTCCCCTACATGAGATGGGACTGGCGTCTCGCCAAGCTCATGCTTCTTGGGATGTCTATCATATTTGGCCTTAGCGTATGTTCTACAATTAGCGACAATTTCGCTCGCTAGTTTAGTCATTTTTGGGAAATAGTACTTCGAGAGTACCTGCTTCACATTTTCCTGGGCCGATCTATGAGCCCTGTTGTGCTCAACAGTGAGGACTTCTCGTCTCTCGGCGACTGCAAAAATGTCCGTTACACGGTTTTTGCAGTGCCAAAACTTAGTGGCCGGGAATAGCCGAACTAATTCGTCCTGTATCATTGCGAGCGTATGTAAATCGCAGTGAATGGCGTTTACGCCTTTAGGGACAATAATATTCACGAGCTTTTCAAGCAATGACTCTTTGCATACGAAGTCAATGCTATGTTGTCTCTTGTTTCCAAAGAGTACGAAGCTGCGTTTTGACGGAAAGCGTGCTTCCTCCAGAGTTATCTGGTTTTGAAAGCAATTCAAAGGCTTGTCCGTGGTTTCAATGTTGTGGGTAAGCGACAGCTCACTGTGAATTGTGGCTGCGCTTGAAAAAGCTTCCTCCTCTCCCAGAACGTTAAGTTGCTGTCTTGAGAGGGCATCCGCAACGAGGTTTTCCTTGCCGGGCTTGTAAAAAATTTTGGCGCCGGGCTCGTCGATGCGAGCTTTCCACCTTTTAATTTTCGCATTCGGATTTGATTCCGATACTGCGAAGGTTAATGGTTGATGGTCAGTAAAGATATTGATATCTCTAACTGCAATTTGGCCAACGCCCAGACTATTGCTAACAGCTCCCTTTCATTGGTAGCATAGTTAACCTCACTGTCCTTTAAGGTTCTAGAGATCATAGTAATGGGCCGTCCCTCTTGGGATAGCACCGCGCCGATGCCGTATGCTGAGGCGTCTGTCGTTAGATCAAACGCCTTTTTATAGTCTGGGTACCTGAGGATGACATCCTCTGAAGCCAGAATATTACGCAGTTTGTGAAAGGCTAGTCGTTGCGGTTCGCTGAACTGCACCTAGATGTTTTTGGATCTGTGTCTGCTGACACTCCCATTTTCTCCTTTGAGAATATCCGAAATGGGCCTAGCTACGGACGCAAAATCTTTAATGAAGCGAACGATCTAACCTCAAACACATTTTTTGGTTCAGGGAATTCCTGAATGGCCTTGATTTTTTCTGGGTCAGTGGTAGCCCCTTTGTTGGTGACTATGAAACCCAAAAAGCTAACGCTCTTTCTGAAGAACTTAGACTTTTGTGTTGATACCCTCATGTTAGCCTCGTATAGGCTCTTGAGAACCCAATCCACGTGCTGTATGTGGGAGTTTTCATCCTCCGAGAACACGATCACATCATCAACGTAAACATAGCAGAATTTACCGATCTGCTCTCGCAGTGTGTCATCTATTGTTCCTTGGAAATTGCTAGCGGCATTTTTTAGTCCCAATGGCATTCTGCGAAACTCGTACTTTCCTCCATTAACGGTGTGCTGGAGGGGGCGGAAATGTTATCCAGTGGTGGGAGCCGGCGTCGTCAGCGGCTGTTGGCATTTTCTTGGTGTTGTGGCAGGCGCAGCTGGAAGGTCCCAGAAGAAGAAGAAGCAGAAGTCGGGGCGGCGTCGGTTTTACTTTTAACACTTGTTTATTCTCACACTGCTTGCTTAAGACTAACTTTACAATACTTCTCATACATTGCGGCGGCCGGTGGAGAGGCCCTTTAGAGGCGGAAAGCAGGGGGAGAGCGAGAACGGCCGATAAGCGGGAGAGCGGGCGCAAGCTTTAGCACCGCGAGAGCGAGCTTACTTGCTCCCACACTGCCGCTCGAAACCAAGCGCACTTCTCGCGCGAACATTCTCCCCCCCTTGCGCAAGCAATGACCGGATCCTCTGCATCAAGCCTCTTGGTAGGCGCCGGAGACGATCCACCCGAATACGGTGCTCTGAGCAACGGGCAAACCATCCTCTTTTTTTAGGATCCCGGTTGGACCAGCTTCGCGAAGACATCTGCTCCCAACACGAGGGAGATGGTTGCCGGGCGATGAAACAGCTCATCCGCGAGGCGGATGTCATTGTATTTTGCCCGCGCGGCGTCGCTCAGAGCCCGAATAGGGGTTCGGATTTGTAGGCTCGGGTCCAGCTTCAGGACCACCTCGAGCTGGAAGTTGCCTGTTCGAGACCGTACAGTCGCCGAGCAGACCTCGTCGTCTCCCATTCGGATAAAGGGCAGCCGAAACGCAGACGCCAGCGACCGGTCGATGCTGCTCTGTGCCATGCACGGGTCGATCATCGCCGTCGTCGTGAAGGTCTTGGACCCGGTGTCGAGCACGAGCGCCGCTGTCGGGAGGATGGGGACC
>VNJS01017539.1:0-25550 GCA_008042575.1 Drosophila watanabei | reverse complement strand
TTGTGAAAATGCTTAGGGCGAGTCCTGCCAACTTGGCAAGGCTTCAAAAACTAAAACCCATACGCCCCGTGGGCTGCCCATTTTCTGCGTTCAACTTGATTTTGTCGTCGTTTTATATTTTCTATTCAGGACACATCATTTCCAATTCCATGTACAGTGGTTATAGAAACTTATTGGACATATCAGAGAGTATTTTCCATTTTCTACTTGTTTTCTACCATCTAAATGTGTTGTTTTCTTTCCCGTCAGAAAAACTATATTAGTTTTGACAATTTCTAGTTACATCTTTTGGCATCTTCTGTTGTTTTCTTTTTTTTTTGGTGTGTCAAAAAATGTTGCCCTGTGCGAGTTTTCCCTCTACTTTTTCCCTTACATTTTCCTTGGCCGTGTTTGTTGTTCAACTTGTTTACAATCGATTTTCGGGGGCGCCAGCGAGTCAGACGTGGCAGAAAACGAAACAGAAACAGAAACAGACAAAAAAGAAACAGGCACAGACTGGGTCGAGACTGAAACTGATGGAAAGTGCGCGGGGGGAAAACTCTGGGAAAACTTCCGCCCGTCGGTATCATTTTTATGGCTCTTTGGGTTAAAAGTTTGCGCGGCTCCTTTGATTTAACGTTTCGGAGGAGTGGAGGAAGTCATTGTCTGTGTGCTCACCTCAATGACGGAGATCAGCAGGATGAACCAGGGCCAGTGCTTGCGGTGCTCGTACTTGAGCAGACCCAGATCCTCCGCCTCCGGTAGGTGGTGCAGGTGGTGTGTGTCCGGAATGGGATCCCGCTGCATGTAAATGTGCTCGCCCTGCCGCGTGCAGCACGTGCTGCTGGCGGTGCTGCAGTCTGTGTCGTAGGACGACGACGAGTGCGAGTTGGAGTTGCAGGGAATGTCAATGATGGTCTCCTTGGAATGCTCCTCCGTGGTGGTGTCTGTTGTGTCCACCTTTTCTGTCTCGTTCTCCAGCTCCTTCTCCATCTCCACCTTGGTCTCGTTTACATTCTGTGTTGGATGATTCTCCATTCTGACTGCTTTGCTTGGCGCCGTTGAAAAAGAAATTCTGGAATGACAGCACGCATAAAGTGTGTAATTAATTAACTTGAACCGAACAATAAACAAAAATCAATTAAGTGCATAAATTATTCATAAAACTGCAGGGCAGGAGGGGAGCAAAACAATAAAAGAAAATCAGGCAGAGTGGAGAATTTTGTTTACGGCCGTGTGGGACACGGACTTGGATTCCTTTCCCTTCCATCTTGTTGCTTGCAGCAACTTCCTGGCTGAAAAAACTGGGTCAGTTTGTGGCTGCAGCTCCATAAAATTTGATGGGCCAAGTTTTCTTTTCTTCTAAAATTAGCTAAAAGATACAAAAGTATCTCTCTTTCTGTGCGGCATTACATAAAGTGCACTTTCAGCCCTGAAATCATCTTCGTTAATGGCCAACTAATCGGCTAATGGCTGTGGTTGGGGCATTATTGTAATTGAAAGACATTTCCTCACAAATTATGTTAATCGCATTCGATTCAATTACAGTCGCAAATCTTCTTAAATTCCTCAAACAATTGTTGAGGAGGCGGCGACACAAAAAAAACCAAGTTTTTGATTTTCATTGCCTTGCACAACACAGCAAACAGAGGAAACAACAACCAAAAACGCGTTTCTCTCACTCCCACACGTATGTGAAGGCAGAGGCGGACTTGGGGGGGGGGCTTATAAAAAATTGAATTCATATTCAAAATTTGTAAAAATTCTTCCTAAAAGTAGTTGCTATTCTGTAATGCTTTATTTTATTTTTTAAGACGCTCGCTCCCTTCTCTTGAAGTTTTTAACTATCTTTTGCTTTTTGAAGTAGCTTTTTAGCTCTATCTGTATCTCTCTTGCTTATTAATTAATTAATTTATTAATTTTAATTGCAGACACTGCACTGAATGTCCATGCGAGCATGAAAATTACACACACACAACACTCGTTGCATGTCGAGAGGCAAAAGATGTGTCGAAAGTGGGTCCAAAAAAAAAAAACAAAAACTTTGGATCGTAATGAATTAATTTGCGGTCTTCTTTCCAACTGTCCGACTAAAGAATAGTTTCACATGATGACCCTTCGGTGTAATTTGCATTATTCTGTTGCACTCGCACTCGCACCCTTAGAAACCCTCGAAAGAGAGGGAGCGCACAAGTTGAACAAACTCATTAAGTGCACTTTTTTTTTTTGTGCGATGTATGTTGTGTGTGTGACAATTTCTATTGCAATTTGCAATCTGCAAATGCCTTTTGCTGCTTCACATTTCTTTGCACTCATTAAGGCCGGTGGCCCTTGGCTTACCTTGGCTGTTTCCTCTCTGCTCTGCTCCGCTGCGATATATTATGGTATCCTTCTTTAATCCAAATACGTTTAGTTTCTCTTCGATTAGTTTATTGCCATTTCACTTGGCCACTCTGCTCACAATTTGGGGATTCATATTTTCGAGCACACACACACACACACGATATCTTTTCTTGACACAATATATTTTTCTTCCTTCGAGAGATGTATCTCTTCACACACAACGCGCAGCGTACGACAATTTCAAATATTTATTGTTTCGAACTCTCGGAGTACCGTGACGCTCGGTGAAAGGTGAGACTGCTCTGCTCTCTCTGTTGGTTCGCACGCAATTGACTGGCGATGGCCGCTTGCTCCGGCCTTTATAGGGAACGGGAGCGGACTGAGAGCGAGCTCGAACACGTTGTGTTTTCGTTGGCTCGCCGGTATAAGAGTTGCGTCTGGCAGCTGCTTGTTGGGGGAGCACTGCAGCCACTGGCACTCGCTTGCAGCAGCTCGAAGCGAGCGGTGCTCTTGGATATTGCTTAATGGCACTCAATGAGTCACTATAGTCTCTGTACCTCCGGGTTATTACCAATGCCCACTGACTAACGCATGCGTCGCGTCTCGGGCGATCATCTTCAGCGATCGGCGCTTTGTCACCTAAGCTAGGGAATGTGGCGAAATTCCAGCAAGGTTATTACAAAGAGCGGGGGAGAGGTTATTTATAGATTCACGTTTTATTTATATACTTTACATCTTTTGAAAAAACTTATTCTTCTTATGACTTGCACAATGTGGCGAAATTAAAGAAGATATTATTATCTTATTATAATATATTATATCATTATAATGTTCGTTATATATTTAGAGGTTTAGAAAACAGAGTACATTCTTCAAGGTACACAAAACATATTTCTCGGACTCTTCAGTTAAATGGATTTATATGGCTTGCACAATATTGCGAAATCAAGCTTAGGTCGTAGACGCAGGTTTTCTAAAGCATTCGTTGTGGCATTATAGAATCTAAAGTATTTAATTTATAATAAATAAACACTGCAACTCGATCTTCAATGTTTTCTTTTATTTTAGCCCTGAAACAACCTTCAAGTATAGAAAGAGATGATTAAACTTCAAGGAGAATTGTTCAAGTATAGCGTTTTTTAAGATTAAATGTTGGTTAAATGGTTGGCATTGATACCAACAGCTGTTCTTTGTGCCATTATTGGAATTTGTAAACCTTTTTAATTGAGAAATTGAGAATTACTTTGATGACTGATTTAATTACATAATTGTTTAAAAGGTGCCAGAATTTAAACAGAAATGTGCAACTATATTATATTCGCCTTTCTCATTCATAAAATTAATCATTATTTTTCGTATTTAAATTATTTTCGGAATTAAATTATATATAAATTACATAGAAAAGCTTTCCGAATTGAAAATAACGCATTTTTGGCTGAGTTTTGATGGATTTCCATGATCCAAAGTCAAACTAAAAGGGTAAAAGGCAGTCCCGCCTTATTTTTATACCCTTAAAAGGCATTATAATATTATTTATAAGCCTGCAAGGAAGTGAAGGAGTCGTTTCCGATTATTTATTAGGCTCATAGTAGCATAGAAAAGCTTTCCAAATTGAAAAAAAAAAAACATTTTTGCTGGAGTTATGATCGATTTTCACGTTCCAAAGCCAAACTTCAGCTTCCCGAAGTTAGCTTTCTTTTTTGTCTAACAAAATCGAACTCTAACAATTGATATTTTTTTATTTAATCATTAAGTCAATTAAGATAGCTTATTTAATTCAATAAAATCTTTTGTTTGGGGGTTTCTCCAGTCCCTGGAACGTGCCGCAGTGTGGCAGGTGACCAAAAAATGCAAATCGATAATGCAGAACATGTCCCGGGGCCTCGAATTCGATACGAGAACCCAAAGAAAGGGATTCCTCTCTGATTCTCCATAATTCCCGGTAAGGGAATCCAGAAGAGATCACAGGAGGTTCACAGGAGGTTTTGAATTTCACACCTTTTCCACAGAGATTGAAATCGGTAGCAAAAATAAATATTTATACAAATTATTAGGCGGAGAGCATAAGCCATGAGCAGTCAGAGGGAGGAGTTCGCGGGAAAGGTCACGACCATGTTGGCATGTTGCACAAAAGGAGTAGCACGATGACGATGATGATGATGCTTCCTGGCCAAAGGATCAGGCTAGCGTTACGTGTTTTGCATGATAAGCTGGGAATTTACACAGATCCGATAGATAGCATAACACTAACATCCAGTCATCCTTCTCAGGTGAGAGGACGAGCACTCCCGCATGAAAAGTGAAAAGGAAAAGTCCGTCGGCCGAGATTTATGATGACTTTTTAACATGTGCGTGCAACAGGTAAGCAGGCACAGATACAGATACGGATGCGGATGCGAGGACACACAAGCAGTTACATTACATGGCCATGACCAGGCACGTCATCAACTTCCATCTTCTCCTCGTAAATCCTTTTTTCCCACGTTCCCTCAGGTTGTGTGGTGTCTGTTCTCCATCGCTGGCTTTTTCCATTGTGCCAGACACGCATCGCATCGCATCGCATCGCATCTCTCCAAGGGGACCCGGTGCTGTCCCTCAGCCTCCTCAGCAAGGTCAGCCGCTTAAACACAGGTAACACGGTGTGGGCGTGGGCGCGGGGTCGCGGGCTTTTCCCACGCAGGACGTTGATTCCTGGCCCGCGGGCCGGGAATTTCCTCCAACATGTGCTCAACATATGCGAGAATCAGGAATTTCCGCGCACTTGCTTCCCACACACAGCAAGGTGTCCTTTCCCGGAGTTTTTGTTTCGCGACTTGTTTCCGCAAGTTCCGCCAAATGTTTCGCGATCTCTATGTGTGTGTGGGTTTTCCTGGATCCTGTCCAAGGATCCCGCGCGACTAATAATCGGCCAGGGGCGCGTCTTTCAAGCATCTTCTTAGAAGGCACTCGGAAAATGCCAGAAAAGAGGAAAAATCTACTTAAATTTCTAGGGTAATTCACACAAGGACTCACTCCCAAAAGTCCTGTGTAAAATATGCAACGCCTATTTCAGGACTCTTTTTTTATTTGCTTTAAAATTTTATGGAAACAAAAAGAGCAGAAATAATGGGAAATATTTGAAATGAAATATAAAAACAAGAGTAAGGAATCAAGTATAAAAGCCAAGCAACTCGTTAAACAAATTAACATTTCTTTTAAGCAAACAATAAGAGAACTGCCAGAAGGACTCAAAAGTGTGACAAGATAGCCCCAAGGGAATGCAAATTTGTTATTAAAAAAATAGAGGAAAGAGGAAACAGAACTTGATGTCGGAATGAAATTGAAAAATTGATTGAGAACGAGAAGCGAAGGCCAATAATAATGGACGAGTAATGAGACTGTCCGCCGCAGAGAGAGCCAAAGGAGCGACCAGGGCTTGGCCCAGGACATGCTCGAAATTTATCTATTGGATTAAGGTCTCTCCTTTGTGGACGTCTCATTATGGCCAAAGCCAAAGACAAATTGGAAATTTATTGTTATTGTTGGCCAGGAACTGGTACGAAACGGAAGCGAAGGAAGGAAGCGCACCAGCGAATATGCATAATAAAAATGTCAATCAATGAACTGCAACGACCCAAAGGAACTCCTACTCCTACAAGGTCCAGTGCTGCTGGTAGCGATAATTGAACATAAACATTGCATTCAAGTAGTAATTGTTGAAATTATTGTGCATCCTAATCCCGAACGAGGCCAGGACAACGCAGGCATTGGGTCCTGCGGTCAATGCAGCAGCACCAGCAGGACCAGCACCAATGCGGGTTAAAAAGGACATTTGTATGTATGCCGAGGCATTTTTGGAACAGTTCCCAAGAGATGTCGATATTTCTGCCATTTCTGGCAGCCAAAAAGGAGCAGTGCAAACAGAGTCTCTGCTGAGACAAAAGGAAGAACGGGGGGCAATGGCTAAATCCAAATTGGCTCTGACTCGGCGGAGTAAGTCATCGGAATGAATAAATAAATAAATACAGAATACAGGATCTTCCTGTAAAGAGATAAGAAAGCGAGATGACAAAGACTGGGAAAGAGGTCTTGTGTCAACAGCTAAATATTTGATGGGTACAAAATAGCATTCAATTATCACTCGAAAATTAATGGGAAAAATATGTAGAACTTGGTTTAGGGATTTTCTAGATATATTATATAGGGAATATATATTGTGTCTTAAGATCCCACGCACGTTATTGTTGGTTTTTACCCAATGGTCACCGACTATTAAAAGTTTCAACAGTCAAACTCTCCAACTTCGTGTCTTTAAAGTGGGAAGATAACTTTATCAAGATTCCTTTGCCCTGATTTTTTGAAAGTAAATGGAGGAGGATCCCCAAAGTTGTTGCCTGAAAGTTATCCCATTTAAACTCTTCATATGAATCACACTATGTCCACACTTGAGCTGCATCCCATTTGAGTTTTCAGCGGCATCAGCGGCATCAGCAGCAGCTGCCCCATCATGGAAAATTGGCAAGCGCCGCAACACAGCAGGAAAAAAAAAGGAAAGAAATAAAACCGCACTTCTTTTTGCTTCCGCCGCAATCCTGGAACCCTTGACCACTCGCGAAACTCGCGGCGCTAATCAGTTTAAAGGGCGCTTGTCCACTTTGGCAATGCTTTGGTTTTAATTACGCGGCAAAAGTTGGACCACAGTCGCAGCCCCGAAACTCCGAGCTCATCCTCCACAAAACTTTGCAATCTGGCGATTTTTTGCTGCAGCAGGATCAGGAGGAGAAGCAGGAGCAGGGAGCCCCTGCCCGCCGGGGGCCGCAACTGCAACTCAGATTCCCAGTTAGTTAAAGTGCTGGCAACACATTAAAACTGCAATTCATCGGCAGCCGCAGAGGTAGCGCCGCACACACATGGCAGACGAGGAGGAGGAGGACTACAACTCAGCGGGAGCTGCTTCCCCAGCACTAATGAACATTTTATTACAAAAGTTTTCGCTCTGGATGAGGAGCGAACGAACTTGCACATCTTTTTTATTGCATTTTCAGCTGGAAAGCTGCTGTTCCTGGCCAGAACTTGGCCCAATTTGAAGTATTATTAAGCGGAAGCCAGAGCCTGAGCTCCTGAGCTCCAGAGCTTCTTAGCCCCTGGGGAATGGGATGCACTTGTGCGGTTTCCACCCTTTCTCGAGAGAGAGAGGTGTCGTAGTGGTCGTCTGGCGGGTGTCTGCGACCCGTCTGCACTCGTGTCACCGCTGAAATCCAATCCTCCAGCTCGGATATATTTGTGCCCAGCGGAACTCCAGTCAGCTCTGTAATTCCGTTTTAATTTGCACGGCCGGCGTGAAGTGACTTTTGCGACTCCTCCTGCAGAGGAAATGGATACCCAGACGAGTGCCAACCCCTTGGGGCTTCCCTTAGTGACCGGTGACCGGTGACCGGTGACCTTGTTTGCCCACCAAGTGCAGGGCTCTCAGCTTTCCCAGCTACCCCACTCTTTGCTTTAATTACGGATTCGAATAAACATTGCATTCGAAAATATATTTGATGGAAAAAGAATGAAAAGAAAGGGAAGTGTCTCACTTGAGTGAAGATTGCTTAGGAGAAAGGGTTGCTAAGGGTCAGGGTTTAATGGGTTTCAGTTTCTAATTATGATTATTTTGATTGTCGTCCTGACTTTATTTTCAAAGAAGGGTTGAATGTGTGTTTGTTTTTCTTAGAATTTCATTAGAAAATAAAGGATATGAACCCCTAACAGAGCATATCAACTTTAAATTGTCAGAATTAATGAATATTCAGGGAAATTTTTGAAGGAAAAGCATTTATGGTACTTTTGCTTAAAAGTAGTTTTAAAATATTATTTCTAGTTTTTTTTTTAATCCCTTTCATTTATGAAAAACCCCCAACTTCAGCATGTTTGTAATCCATTCAATTACTCCATCAATTGCCTTGGCATATTCCCCAAAATAAAAAGCTGCACCTGTTGGTCTGTGCCAGCTTTTTTGGGGGTTTATCAACAGCAACACACACACAGAACCACTTCGCTCCTTGGCTCCGGGGGCCACTGCCATTGATGGATTATGCTGTCAATCTCTGGTAAATTGCTCCTGCAGCTTAAGCCTCCCCCTTTGGCCGCTTGTGGCACGTGCCCCCCAGATCCCGCGCAGCCTCTTTTCCTCTCTCTCTCTCGACAAGTCGTCACTTTGGCTGGGCAGGTGAAAGAGGTGGCAAACGGAGGAGGTGGAGGCCTCTGTCGGCATTCATTACAAGGAGCCAGGCGGCTAATTGAAAGCTGCACTCGCTCCGAGGAAGCTGAAGACGAAGCCGAAACTGAACCGAGTTTCGGGGCAGCTGCCAAGTTATGTAAAAGGGGGTCGCCGCCGCTCCTGCCCCACAAAAAAAAAAAAGTATAAAGACCGATGGATATTGAAGCGAGGCAGCTGTCGATTATTGACACTGCGGTTATGAGGTACACGGAGCCGGAGGAGGAAATCCGAATGGAATGGAAGGGATGGGGATATATTTAAGATAAACACAGCTAGAAATTTGCAAAATACTAATTATAATTGTAAATATATAAAGATATTTTTGTATAAGATATAATTCTATATTCTGGCTTTCTTTGATTTCAAAATTAAGTGGAGAGACTTTAAAAGTATTGTAAAATTATGTTGTGTCCTGAAAACCGGGCCTATTTAAGCTTTAAGCATATATTTCTCTAAATACTAATTATTATTGTAATTATATAAAGATATTATTTATAAAATGTATGTTGATTTTTCTTATTCTTTATTCTAGCTTTCTTTAATATCAAAATTCAGTAAATAAATAGTTAGAAACTCTAAAGAGGCTTTAAAAGTATTGTAACATTATGTTGTGTCCTAAAAACCTCACTTATTCAAGCTCTAAGCCTATTTTTTTCTTTTTATATGGTTTTATTATTTTATTATTTTCTATAGCTTTATTTTTTCGACTGTATAAGGGAGCAAGGGGAGCATCTCGACCATCGATAAACGGCCCCCAAAAACAGATGCTGGCAGACGGCGTCGGCAATTACAACACGCGAACGAACGCAGGCCAGACAACAGGTTGGTCCTGCGGCGGCTCCAGTTCCAGCTTCATCTCCTGCTGCTGCTGCTGCTGCTCCATCCTCCATCTGCACTTCCAGCTCCATCTCCGGTCTTGCAGGCAAAACCGAAACCGAAACCGAAACTGAGACCCAAAAAAAGTTCGACGAAAAGCAACAAACAACGTTTTTCGGCGTGGTTTTTGCGCTTTTGTTTTCGGCCAGGTTTTTGTTTTAATTTTTTTTTGTTGTGGTTAATGATGAGCCCTGATCCCCTCTCAGTGTTCAGAGCTCCTTCCCTCTTCTCTGGTCCGAGCAGCGCGATAATTGCCGGTAAAACGCCTCGCTTGGCCTTTTAAATGCTGCCTCGCGTTCTTGTTGCCAACATTTATATGCGCTCGCTCTTGTTTTTTCATGGAAATCGCTTTAAACTTTAAGGATCGAAGGGTATGTGGATTTTGAGAGGAGATTTAATAAGGGAGTTGTAAACATTTAAGAGTTAGATAAGTAAAAGGATGAGGGAGAGGTTCTTAAATACTCTGTTGAATTTCGAGTCGAGTTGTTCGAAGATCCTGTAAAGTTTTGAATGAAAATCTAATTGTAAAACCCTGAAAATGTCCTGTTCTTTTATGGTAAATCTCATGAAATAATAGGGCATATTCTCATTCGTTTTGGAAACCTTTTCCACGCTCACCGTTCCGGGGCTGGCCCCCTTTTTTTGTTGTTGTTTTTGTAGCCTGGCTTTGGCTGCAATGAGCCACAAATTGCAGCTGGCGCACGGAAGCGACGCTCACGAATCCCGAAATGTCCGAAAAAAAAAAAGAAATCCATAACCCAAGCCAAGTTGAAAGTAAAAAGTAAAGCACGCGCCGCGCCGCTCGCGACCGTTGACCGCCTCTCGCTCCGCTCTGCTCCTCCCTGGCTCCTCCCTGGATCCCCCTCCTCCTGCCGCTCCGTTCCGATCTGCTGCGACTCAATCAACTCAACTCCAGATGCAGTTGCAGTGGCTGCACCTGCCCTGCAATTGCATTGCCGCGGAGTAATTAGTGACAGATCGCTGGCGCAATCGCGTGCTGATAATGCCAATGCCGCCGCTTTCCAATTCAACGCTTCTCGCCTGAATTTAAGCGCGGATCAGAAAATACATTTACAAAGGAGAGAAAACTGTACGGAAAACTGTAAGGCAAAGCCTTGGCCTAAGCCATTTCCCAATTGTCTAAACTCTATTTTGCGTAATAATTCCTCAATCGGTTTATATATATAAAAAAGAAACCCCTAAACCCTGAGGCCTCACGCTGTGCCATTGTATTCTCCGGTTTAGAGCCAAAAACCAGAATCCAGGATCGGTCTGTCATTCTTCTGCTCACGCGCCCGGCAATTTGTCACGGCCTGACCATGACACACATTTTGCCATCACATTTTCCGAGTTCCCAGTCACGTTTATGGAAATGCAATGAGAAGGAAACTGGCAAATGGAAAACATTTATTCGCATTCAATTGGGGTTGGGTTCTCGTTCCTCGTTCCTGTTCCTGCTCCCTACAATGGGCAGGGAATTAGCGATGCTGGCAATGGGCACGTTTATGCATTTCAGGATTTTGGTCTTTAGCTCTCATCTTTGCAACTTTTCACGTGCGCGTCCAGTGTCCTGCGGTGATGATCGGTTGTGCGTGCAATGATTTAGCAAGTAACTCACACGGAGATGATGGAATAATGCCACGGAAAAGTGCCTTCAAGGATGTTTGTAAATATATTTGTAGATAATTTAAAAGACTTGAAAACTTACTTACATTTTCATAACTTTGCAGAGAATCAGAATCATAAGCTGCAAACCAATCCCAAGGATACTTGTATTGTATACAAAATTCAAGGATCATCAAATTAACGAATCAGACCGGAAGGCTATTGTTCGATACACCAAAAAAGGAACTCTAGGCTGAAGATCACTCCTCCAGCTGTCGCTCTTCCAGGCTCTGCACCTTGCTTCAACTCGGATGAGTCGCCGTTTTGCCTACCATAAACATTCGTGTTTATTGCAAATTATGGAATCAAACGAGTCGGAGCATCCGACAACGACGACGACTACTTGTCACATGTTCCGTTTCAAAGAAGATACGCCATATGGCCGGGTTCTGGGATCTCGGATCTGCGCCTTGGTCTAGTCTTGCGGTCCACAGCTGGCACGCGACCAAGGAGCAAGGAAAGTGGATGGAAAGTAGCGAAAGGAGGACGCCCCAAGGAGCGGGAGCGTTCTGCTTATCACGATGCTGTTGCATCACCTGAGCGGACAGACGAGCCTCGTGTCGGTTGTCAGTCAGTCGAGGAGCTGCGCGGGAGCTCTCCTAATGATGATGCTGTCAGATTTGGAAAACCGGGGACAACAGTTGGCTGAGTGGCGCAGCAAGGAGTTTTCACTTTTTCTTTCCCCCCGAAAATGAAAAGTGTTTCTCCAATAATTTGTAAATTTAATTTGGTTGCGGCAACAGATGCGTTGCCTTTGCCTTGCTGCTCCTTGTTTTGTTTTCGTTATTATTATCGAAAATGAAAATTAGTTTTGACGCGCTGTTATGACGGCGGCGGCTGCTGTTGCCTGGCCTTGATTGAGGTCCTTGTTTTGGGTGCCTTTTGTTAAACTCCTGACCAGCAACTGACCCAGGTCCGGCCATATGGTTGCGCTACCCTACACAGCGCGTGCTTGGCACACGTTTTCCAGGAACAAACCCAGCCAGATCCAAGACAAATCAGCATATATTTAGGGAAAACGGAGGCAGATCCCATTAAAAAGAACCTTTTAGGGGGGAGTCTTGCTTGTCTATTTATCATTTCTTGCTGGAAATATTTAGCAATTTATAAGAGAAGATTTTTAATTTAATCTTTTAATGTATGTTTTATGTCTTTAAGTTTATATTTATTAGAGAACTATGCCTTTATTAACTGGGATTTATGCTTGTAATTTCTGAAATACAAGATAATGACGTGTCTAGTTAGAATTCCCAACTAGTTCTGTAAAAAACAGTTTGAAAGAAGTTGTAAAGAAGTTTTTTCCATTAAAAGGAACCTTTTAGAGGGGAGTCTTGCTTGTCTTTTTATCATTTCTTGCTGGAAATATTTAGCAATTTATAAAAGTAGATTTTTAATTATATCTTTTAATGTATGTTATGTTTTATGACTTTGAAAAAGTTCATATTTATTTTTGTTGGTTGAGGTTTATGCTTGTAACTTCTGTTTAAAGGTAGAAACATAAGATAATGACGTGTTTAGTTAGAATTCCCAACTAGTTCTGTAAAAAAAGTTCGAGAGAAGTTCCCCGTACTCTCTTTATTTCAAGTTTCTTTTTTCTATTTATTTCTTTTAAGTTTCTTTTTACTATTATTTATTTCTTCTGGTACATAACTCAGTCATGAATAATCTTTATTACTTTTGCCATATCAACGTTTCATTATCGGCTTACAATTCCCAACCAGTACTAGCATCAGCCTCATGTCAATGATATCCCGCTGCTGTCATGACAACTCCCCCATATAAGTCCAGCCCCGCCGCCATCCGTTATAATACCGCGATTAGTGCCTCCATAATCCGCAACTCAGACTGACACAGAGGAGGAACACACATATATATCAATTAGCTATATGCGCGGCTTCCGTTTGGCCATTTAATTGGCATTTAATGCCGCATGGTCACCGGCTCGCCGGCTATAACTGCAATGATTATGGTAATGTAATCCCTCGCCAACGGATTTCGCCAATTTCGGTGGCTAAAATTGAATTTTCGGCTATTTTCGACGCGTGTGTGTGTGTGGATTCGTTGAAAACTAATTTAATTAGCATGTGACGGAGGAGGAGCTGGGCTGGGACTGGACAGCTCTGTTTATGTTGTGGCCACAGGACAGGGGCTTATGGATGCATGGAAATGCAGTAAAAAATTTGCCAATTGATTTAAATGTTAAATTGGATGGACGGAGCAACTGCAACTGCAACGATATTGCGTTGAAGGAAGAGCGCGCTCTGAAATATATTGCGAGTCTGTATTTACGCTCCAGGACTCCATTATCCTTTGGTCAACACTTTTCCGCACTTGCAGCACATAAATCCGCAATTACATCTCCGCTCCGCTCCTCTTAATGCCCAGCCTCGGCCTCCGTTCTGGCCACAAATTGTGAATGCGCTTAATGAGAAAATCCTCGCTTATTAAAAATGAAATTTCGCACTTTAAATACAGGCCCCGGAAAGGCACTAATGGAGTCGAATGGCTTACGTATTTACGTGTTCATCTCTCGCTTAATCCTCTCCTGGCCAGCTCTTCATCACGATGTCCGAACGCCCCTTTTTCGATTTCCCGCCCCAATTCGCACTAATAAACTTATTTGCACAACTAACTTGGGCAAACAAACAACATTTCGGGGGAACAGCCCATCAAGTACACCTACCCAGGCCAGGATCCGGCCAGGACAGGAGAGAAGGCGTCTGCGACGACTCATTAGGAAACACCTACCGCGGACTATATCCCCCTGGACACGCGAATGAAACTAATTAATGCCGAAACACTGGAGCACCGAAAACGCGCGAAAAAAACAAATGGAAACAAGGAGGGAAAATCGCTTGGCTCGGAGATGCCGAGTTGGGGATACTCTTGCGAGGGCAAAGGATAATGTCAGTCTACTGTCTTTTTGTTATTAGTTTATATCAGTTTTTATAGCTTACTCCAGTGTACAGAGATTTATTAACAAGTGAAAATAAGCTAACTTCATGGTAGATAATAGGAATGCATATCGATAAAAAGTCAATCTTTATCTTTAGATTATCGTTGTTTAATATATCGCAATCCTGTAAAATTTTTAGACAAAATATCATTATATCTTAACGATAAAAATATCGAATTGTCAATTGTTAAGTAAAACAATTTTATAAGATGATCACTACTGTCTTTCGTTATCAGTTTATTTCAGTTTAAATAGTTTACTCCAGTGTACAGGGATTTATTAACGGGAGGAAATAAGCTAACTTCAAGGAAAGCATATCGATAAAAAACTCTGAGATGAAAAGTCGATACACATACTATCTTTAAATTATCGTTGTTTAATATATCGCAATCATCTAATTTTCGAGTTTATTGCTGCGATAAATTAGACAAAATATCATTATATCTTAACTGTAAAAATATGGAATTGTCAACGCTTTTATGTAAAGCAATTTTATAAGATGATCACTGATTTCCTTCTAATTTGTTCAGTAAGTTCCCTCCAATTATCCGTTTTGCTTTTAATCAAGCCGAATATCGATAAGTCGCAACGATAATATATCGATTTTTATGCTTAGTGTATTTATCTCAATTCATAAATGATATATTGATATGTTCATTGATTGAAACATAAGTCATTTTATAAGATGATCACTGATTTCTTGCTTATGTTTTCAGAAAATTTCCTACATTTATCCCTTTTGTAGTGCTTTAATAAATCAAGTAGAATATCGATAAATCTCAGCGATAACATATCGATTAATATGATTAGTGTATTTATTTTAATTCATAATTGATATATTGATATTTTCATTGTTTGAAGAATGAAAAGATAATACTTAATACTAAATTCACCAATTTCCTTTTATTTTCTTTATTAAATTTCCTACAATCTTATCCTTGTCGAGAGAACACAACTCCCCTGAAAGAGCATCTCCTTTCGCGTAATGAAACAACAGATGGACTTGGCCCTTGGCTGGGTGTTGAGTTGGGGCAGCCTTGCCCAGTTACAGCCTCCGAGAGGAGAGACTTTTAATTAATAAACGGCCGAAGAAATAGGGGCGGCCTCTCCGTCGGAGTCCCAGTTCCAGGGTCTGCGGTTTTTTTTATTTTTTTTGGGACTGTGCTAATCGCTGGGATTATTAATTAGTTAGGCCGTGTCGCGTCGCGACTCTGGAATGATAATTGCGGCTGTCGTTTGGACTGATTCCGGGGCTCTACAAGTTGCCGTAAGACGTAAGTCTGGCAAATGATTTGATTAGCCAATCAATAATGGGCGCCCCACGCCCTACGCCCCTGCGGCCCCGTGACTTTTTGGGATTTTGGAAGGGAAGGGAGCTGGAAACCCTTGGCGGCGGCGGCAAAATGATTTTGTTGTCTCGCCGCAGGCCACAAAGGTGCCAAAGGAACGTGGTATGGGATTTCAGGCGGGGATTTGGGTTGCTCCTTCTACTCTACCTTCTGCGGTGGCTGGCAAAAAACACATAACATTTATTTATGCCCGAGACGCGTCGTTCTGCCGTTTTGTTTTTTGCTCGAAACCAGATCCAGATCACTTATTATTAATTTTAGTGGTTAAGAAAATGGGAGCCTGTGCTGTGCCCCGAACTCTCCCTGAACTCTACCGATCGGCAGCGCCCCGGGCATCAAGGCAAGGCATGCAGATGGGCAAAAGGTTCCTGGCCATGAATGTGTCCAGAGTGTCCAGTCTTGGCTCGAGTCGAGCCAACTCCTCGGTGTGGTTTTGTTTGGATAGTCCTGCTTGGATGCCCTCACCTAGAAGGAGTGCTTTCCTTATGAGATGAAAAGCTTTAAAGCCTTCCCTCAAAGATGTAAGCTTTTGAGCTCCTTGTAATCAAAAATTTTATAACTAATTTACACTTAAATCTATCGATTATCTTTGGTACAAGAAAGGACTATATGAGGAGCTAGTGTAAGCACATCTTGTTTGTTTTTGGTAAGAAATAGTCGCTCTTACTTGCTTTCAATGTTTATCGAGACTAGCATCTGTTTCCTTCTAGAAATATTATAAAACTGACCAGTTAGGCTTTCATTATTGAAAAATAAATAATAAAATATATTAATAAATAATAATATATATGACTTATCGATTAATATTCCCTAAAATCAGCATATTCCCATAAATTTCAGCAAGAGTATTCCGAATTGTGGTTCCGCTTAGGCTAATCCTCCGAGTTTTGTTTTGTTTTCGGGGCACTTTTAATTAGTTTTGCTTTGAAGGCTCCACAGAGCAGGACTCCAGGGCTGCTCCAGCTCCCGGTGGTGGTGCAGCATGTGCGCTACTTGGAATGCGACGTCGTCATCTCGGCAATCCGCAATTCCCGGGCTCAGAACTCACTCATTTTCCCATTCAGTTTGGGGCAACGCCCACTTTTGGGTACGCTCCAGGTTCACCTCAGTCTCATTTTCGGCTCAGTCTCTTCTGGTCTTTTCTTTTCTTTTTTTTTTGTTTTTTAATAGTCCTCCATTCGCCATATACGCAAATCGATTAAAATTGCGGACTGCAGCGGACGGGAATGGAATGGACACTGGGTTTGGGACCTGGACCTGGACCTGGTGCCTGGACACACACTCGCATTTAAATGCCAAGTGAAAAACTATAGCCAATTACTTTAAATTAGTGTAATTCCCATGGCAGGGCATCGCCGGGATTGGATTGGATCGGATCGGATCGCTTGGTTTTTTAAGCTCCGCTTTGAATTGTTGTATTTATAATTTTAGAAGCAACGTCCATGGTATTGTATTGGCTGGCCCGCGGGTGTAATTTTAATTTCAGCTCCTCCTGCTCCTCCTGCTCCTGCTCCTGCCCAGGGTCCAGCTCCATTCCAGTGCCATTCCGATTGGTCCTCGGCAGCTGGCTCAGCTGTTTAGAGAAGCGTAATTGCCGTGCGTCTGTCTGCGTCTAAGCCCCCACGCCCCCGAGAGATTCATGATCCGCACTCCAAGCTCCATGTTTCTCCATGCTCCATTCTCCATGCTCCATGCTCCATGCTCCACTTCATGTCACAGGTGGTGGCTGCCACACAGGCTCCCACTGCTTGCCACCACCTCCTCCGCCGGCTGCATTTAATAACTTTTTATTCGCATTTTTCGGACGGGGCATGTTGAGCTGGATGTGTAGAGTAACCTAAAGTACATTTATTTAGCATCCTCAGAAAGGATGTAGATCCTTTCTAAGATCTTTAGCTTCAGCTTAAACTTGATTCAGTTCAATATTACATTACCTTTAAGGGGTACGTTTCTGTTCGAATCCTGTAACTAAAGCTGGTCCCCAGTTTCTTTCACTTTTCGATCAGTTTTGCACTGTGGGAAAATATGCAGAAGCTGGCAATCAATGTCCAAAACTTTGCCCCACGGCCATGACAACTTGGCTCGATTTATGAGCCAGCACCACACCACACTCCGGGATCCCCTTTCGAAACCGAAAGCCAAGCCCAAGCCCAAGCTCCAGCGGGCTAAGGAAACTGGCCAAGAGACCTGCTTCTGCTGCTGCTGCTGGTGCAGTTTCTCATGGCTTAGATCTGTGGCAATAATTGATTTTAATTTATTTAGCTGAAAGAATTGGCGTGTTGTCTGGGTTTAAAAGGGAGTAATATATTTGTAACAAAAAAATAAAATCCTTTCAATTTATATGTTTAATATCATGTTTTTGACAAACATTTAACCACAAGCTTTTATTTGTTAAATAACTAATCGAGTTGCAAATAGTTAACATGCATTAATTGGTTATAATGGACTTGTTGGCTTTTTAACCATAAATATTATATTTATTTGTATATTGATAGTAAATAAAATTAATTAATTTAAGAGAGAAAATAAAATCCTTTCGATTTATAGGTTTTATTTCATGTTTTTTGACAAACTTTTAACCACAAACAAATTGCAAATTATTGTGGCTGTTATTTGTTAAATAACTGTTTGAGTTGCAAATAGTTAACATAGTTAACAATTAATATTGGTTTTAATGATCATAAATATCATATTTATTTGTATATTAATAGTAATTAAAATAAATTAATACGAGAAACTAAATAAAACAAAATAATTTCTAACTAAATCCTGTTAGTTGTTGTATAATTCTTACCGGTTTTCTACTCATTCGTAGTTGTGGCTCGTAAAAGTGACTTGCTCAAGTTGGGGGTCACCCTAGCGTATAATTGTCGGGGTCACCAATTTTGACGGCTTTTCCTGCCCTGCCCCCCTCCTCCTTCTCCGCCTCCTCAAAGATAAGGCAGCCAAGTGGCCAGATAGAGATAGCGAGAATCCCCTCAAAGTCGGCCGCGTTACTGGAGTGTAACTTTGCCTAATGAAATTATGAGGCATTTTTTGGGCCCGTACTTTTATATTTTATTTTTTTGGCAAGATGTCTTAACGCGGCCTGGCTGGGAAAGAGGTTAAAATACCAACTATAACAGTTGGATTCCCATTCCGACGCGACTCTGCTCCCAGGCCAGCGCCCAGAAGCAATTAAAACGCGTTTTCGCAATTAAATGACTTTGCTATTTTTATTTTTTCTCCCCTCTCCCGGCTCTGTTTTTCCCGTTTTTTCTCTCTCGCCGTTGGCTGTTGTTGGCTTTTTAGTTGAACAAAAGTTTATGTCAAAAATGTAAATCAGTGAGAGAAGGAAGGGAAGGGGAATGACTTTTGGTAATTAGACTTCTTGACTTGGCCGCCTTTTCGAGTTTCCGAGATCCGAAAGGGTGTTTTTGGGAAACTGTTTCCAATTAAAAGCGGGTGGAGTTGGTAAGGAAAATAAATACAGAAGTACGTGGAGTACGAAGTTGTAATAACTTTATATCGCGCTGGCTGTTTGTTTTCTGGAGCACAACTGTTGTCAACTCAACTGTTTCGGAGCGATGACGCTGCACTCCTCGCTCTCTCTGGGAGGAAAGCTCATCTGCCATCATTATCATTATCATTTCTGGAACGCGACATTAACATTAACTTGGATCCGAAGCCGATGTCGGTTAATGCAACACACACTGCCAAGCGTAACGAACACGCTTACAGAGCACAGCCCACAACTAACAGCGAAAAGAGCAGCGAACAAACAACGAACACAATCATCATTAGTGGTGTTAGTACAGCTACTATGGAGTTTTATGTGCTCTTGCAATACACAACAAGAAAAAGTGTGCGAAAAAAGGGTACAAACATATGAATTAAATGTTCGAAAGTGACCTCTGAATTAGGTTATTTTGTATGTGTATTTTCTTCTCGATTACAAACCTGCTCTTAGTTACTCTCTTTTCTGTGAGTGACTTGAAGTGCGATGCTTGTTATCTGTGTTTTCTTCTCGATTAAAACCCTTCTCTAAGTTGCTCTCTTTTCTGTAATGTTCTGTAAAGAGACTTGAAAAGCGTTGCTTGTAATCCTTTACTTTTTTTGCATCGCATTTTACTACTATTTCTCTCAGCGTATGTTTCTCTTGTTCGATTATAACATAGTCGGCGCCATACTATATAATCATGTAGAGCAACCGACGCGTTCGGTAAGAGTTCTCTCTTAGTACGACATCTTGTGGCCCGTGGTCACACCTCGCTTCTTCCCAATCCCTCCATCATCATCATGTCCCGAGTTAATTGGGTTTTCTTTGAACAATTCTATCAATGCTCGAGCACAGTGCTCATAAGATACTTCCAGTCCAAGTCCAAGTCCAGGTGCATATATGTACATATATAAGATACCTATTAGAGGCACGCTTCAATGCCTAGGAATTGCATGCTCTCCCCGCAGGGGCTACGCTGCTTTTCCTAGGAACTCGGAACTTTTCGCATGTTTGTGCCGAGGAAAAGTCGTTTTGCCGGCGTCGGGCAGCCCTCTCATTATGTTTTCAACATTTATAGGGTTTTGAAGTCCATTAACACCGAGCGAGTGCTTGCAGAAGTTTAATTAATTTTCTTTTGAAAATATATATATTGCATGCTTTTTAAGTAAAGAGTTCAACAACACTTGCTTCTGAAAGGGTTAATTGTTATATAAAGACAACGAATTCTTGTACTAAACTTTACTAAAAAGGTTTAAAATGATAAGAAAAAATAAGTTTATGTCCTTTAGCATAAGCAACCATTTTCCCCGAATAAAAACCTGTAACCTGTAATAGTATCTAAGCCTTTGTTTCTCTTAAAAAGTAAAAACCAAACACTTGCTGCCTAATTATGCATTACACCCTTCCTAATCCTCACACCCTCTCGTATTGCTATTGCTTCCTCTCTCTCTCCGGAGCCCACAATTTCCGTATAAAACCCATCACTGACATAACTGTTAATGCAC
The DNA here is from genome assembly GCA_008042575.1 of Drosophila watanabei. NCBI lineage: Eukaryota > Metazoa > Arthropoda > Insecta > Diptera > Drosophilidae > Drosophila > Drosophila watanabei. The sequence continues at coordinate 5,158 of VNJS01017539.1, read as the reverse complement.
TTCCTTCGAGTTATTATTATTGGGCTACTCAACGTGCTACCGTCGTAGCCGTAATTCGTGGAAGTAAATTGAGATGTCAACTCGATCGCGGAGAGAGAGAGAGAGAGAGAGGATTTGATGAGCAAACACCGATAAGGTGATACTTCGATACTCCGGCACTTCCACTGGGTGATGCAAAACGTGGCCACCAACCTACCGAGCCGAGATTTACGATGGAAAGTGTGAGAACTCGAGAAGAGGCGACAAATGACACGGAGCTGGAAACAGTTAGGAGTCCCCGAGAGATGGGCAATGACTAGATCATTATCTCCGGCCCTCGGATATACCCCCACTCTTTTCGGTCATCAGTGAGCCGTGAAATATGATCAAAATATTTATGCTCCGCCGCAATTATGAGCGGAGACAGAAACCAAAACCAGAAAAAACAAACAGGCATAAAAAGCAGAGGAATCTCGGCTCTTGCCCTCAGGTTGGGGTTTTGTTACCTGCATTGCCGCAGGTATTCGTTTTATGATTCTATTTTTTGTTATTGTTGTGCTCGCCATCGAAACATCGAAAATTGTTTTTTACAAGCCAGAGAGTTCGGAAGTGCAACGAAATTGCAATAAACATTTCGGTTTGATTTGCCCTGATTGATAGCTGGAATACTCAAAGAGAACTCTCTGGCCGCGCTTAAGTGCAATTAAGAGACTTCTCACTCCGCCTCCGCGCGGAGACAAAGAGAATTAGATTCAAAGACAAATTGTCGAAAGAACTAAGGAGCGACACTGCAATTAATTATTTTGTCAGGCCAGCACTGCACCTGAGCGAAGTTTCCCCTCTTTTTTTTTTTATTTTCTTCTCCTCGGCTTTAGCGAGTGCCAAGAGAGACAAGTGAGAAATTAAAACTTTTCCGCGGCCGCTGGAGACACAGAGAGGAAGCGGGGGAGAGAGACGACTGCAAGACTGCACTTCCGACAGGTCAAAAATGAATCGCACAATTAAACAGTTCTGTTTCCCCGGGTTTTTGGGACCTGCCTTCAGCTGCAGAAGGTGTGAAAACTTAATTAAGCCAAAAGGAGAGTGTAAAATGGAAAACTCAACTCAAATTATTCCCGTCTGATAAAATCCAAGAGACTTAAAGCTTAAAGACTGGAATCTGAATTTGAATTCCCAACCTCAAACCCCGAACAAACGCTTGGCAATCCCGAACCCGAACCCGGACCAGAGTTGCCAAATAGATTTCTGCGGTTGCCTTTTGCGGTTGCTTTGACAGCCAGCGACGACAGCGACAGCGACGACTTGTTTGCTCCCAAAGTGGCCTTAAATAAATTGAAATAGAAATTCGTACAGAGAATCTTTGTGTTTAAGCCAAATATTTATGTTATTTTGCAGTGAAAAGTACTGCTTAACTTTGATTAGAGTTCTTGAAAGATGTATTGCGACTGTGAACATAAAAACTGCATCCATTGATAATTTCATTTATAGAATTCTCCAGAATTTCTTGGGATCCTACCTGACCTTGCACTTAGCACTGCTACCTAGTCGAAATTCCTGTGCATCGATAAGGAAGCATTCCCGGTGTATGCGTCACAGACTCATGAAAACTATTTTCATTGCCTCACATGATAAGGAGGCCCAAAAAAAGTGAAGCCATCCTGGAACAAAGGACTCGCCTTCAGTCGGAACGCGTCGTCGGTGTGGGCGTCGAGCCGAGAATCGAAGAAGAGAGAAGACCACCTCTGCTGACTGCTGACTGCGACTGATTTATGCGTGCTGGGGAATTTCATGGCTGCTTAATTAGTGATTAACCCAACCCAAAACACTCCCACGACCCCGGAGAGCAGAGAGCCGAACCGAACCGAACCTCACACAGCGACGACGGACGACTCGGTGGAGATGGATGAATGGAGCGAAACAATCGCCTCGAATTAAACAATTAATGTGTAATTATCACAGTTTGCCAGCGATTCCTTTTTATTTTTTTGCCTCGGGCCAAGCGCCAAGAAAGGAACTGCCATCGCGGGGACTTGAATTTGAAGCAGGGGAAAAAAAAGCGGCGAAGAGAGTCGTCAAAACGCCCACTAGAGAGAGAGGTGCGGGCGTCGCCGATCTCTTGGCCAGGGCGTGCCGACAAACGATCCTCGAGGGCCACGGCCACGGCAATACATCATCATCATCACACACATGCGGAGAGAGGAGTGAAATCGGAAGGGATCATCAGGATTCTCTGGGAGTGCTGAGTAGTTGAAAACTGAATCATGTAATTTGCTCAGATAGATCGTTTCACGAACACTTGGAAAAAATAAGAAAGGATTTTCTATTCTCTTCTCATGAAGCTCATGTGTACTTATAATTCCCAAATCTTTTTTATCTGCAAATATCTAATCTATTTAAGGATTGAAGTTACATTTTAGTGTGATTATTAAAAGTTCCCTCTTTTAGTAATATATTTTTTTATTTTTGCACATTTTGATCATTTTTTTTGTAGTGTTTTTATACCAAATAAATGATCATCGTTAGTGGGGGGCACAAAACAATTAGCTTTGGGTCAGCGTCTTCGGGTTCGGGGATGGATCGCCACTTGATCAACGATCACTGAAGGCGCCGCCGTCTGTCAGTCGGAGTCAGGAGCTTCAATTATGTTGTTAGGCTGGATCAAAGCGATCACCGATCACCGAACTCCCAAACGAGCAGAGCCGATCCGATCACCGAAAATTGTTTCGGACACTGAAAGGGCAATTAGAGGAGAGAGAGAGAGAAAGAGGAGAGACCACGAACCACGTGGTCAAGATCGGAGCCTTTAAATTATGCAAATCTGTTTAGGACTAAGCCCCGGAAGGACCAATTCAACAACAATTGCATTAATGGCGCTGAAAGATGTCCCACGGATTCCATCTGCTGGAAGAAAGAAGTTTTTGTAAAAAGCGTTTTTAGGCGTGATCCCCGGGATCGGGATAATCCGCAGCGGCAAAGCGGCACAAACAAACAAAGAAGGAAGGACAAATAACTGTTTCGTGCTCTAATTCAGGTGCGTGAGCCGGCCCGAGAAATTGATGGCAATTATATTCGGAGAGCTGCTGAGCCCGCTTTAACCACAAAATTGTCCCAGATCGGAGCGAGATCCTTCTCCTGCGTGTCGTCTCCTAAGCCTCATTGTCTCCGTTTGATCTCTTCCGAAGGAAATGGTTGCAAAGTTAAACTCTGATGCCGTCGCTGCCTGAGAGAGCGATGAAAGACCGCTTAAGGCGCCGCAGATCTGCAAAAGCATATAAAGTGCTTAGCATAATTAGTAGATCGTGTGTATCTCTCTCTCTGGGCTCTCTCTTTGTCTGAGCTGGAAATCTGCTTTGCGCTCATGATCTCTAGTTTAAGCAACTTAGGCAGTTCCCATGCTCAATCTGGAAAGAAATTTGGAACAAATTGCTGCTCAGCTTTTCTTGATCCTCCATAAATTCGTATGAAACTCCCATAAATGTCAAAATATTTACCCAAGAGCGAGCATTTCTCTTTATTATTTCTCTCGATCGAACCGAACAGAATCTCGGCTGGAAGACAGCTTCTGTTGTTATGGAAAGTGCAGCGGAGCAGAAGCGTTTTCCCACAGAGCTTTTCTCTCTTTTTTTGGGGTTCTTTGATCGCGCTTTTGTAAAAACGAAACGGATTTTCATTCCGGCTTTTCTTTTCTGTGTGTGTGCTCGGACCAATGACACCTGAAAGCGCCCACACGAAATTGAGACATCCACTTGGAAGCCCTGACTCGATCCCGATTCCAATTCCGATTCCGATTCCCATAGCTTTTCGAGTGGAGGAATGCCGTGACGGGTGTTGCATCTGGGGGATTAGTGGTACTCCTCCGGCCACTCGCCGGGCAAGTGATCGTAATGACTTTTGGATTTGATTCCGTGGGAACACTCACCAACTGCAGTGACACCGACACGGCAAGTGCTGCTGCATCTGGATGTGGAGTGGATCTTTCGGATGACAGCTGCTTCGGCTGCTGCTGCGGTGAATCATTTGCATAAATTCCGATCCGTACCTGCGTTCGTGCATTAAATTGTCCGTCGACCGCAAGAGGAGACACCGCCTTTGGCCTGCTTTTGACCAACTGCTGCGGTTGGAGGAGCTTTCATCCGCTTCGGCTCCATCAAAGTTCAGGTGCAACAACGTTGACATCGCCCCGTTTTGGAAATATTATGCAGGGTAATCCCTTAATCGCTCTACGTCCAGCCTCCTATTGTTCCGGGCCACATTTTTCCAATAATTTCCTACCGGACAGTTGCCATTCTTTGCCGTTCCACAAAAGGATGCGAAATTTCTAATAATCCCTAAGTGGACTAATCCGCCTTTGTCTTGGTCTTTGGGAATTTCCTACAATTTTTTAATAACTCTTTTGGAAAAGTATTATCCCGGCGATTGTCCTGTGGGCGGATATGGATATTTAATACTTTTATTCATGTTTGTGTTGAAAGGCAGGGTCAAATGTGAGTTAAATTTTGAGCGGCGGCAAAGTTTTTGAGGATTTTCCAGAGCCTGGAAGAAGAGAGGGTTTCCCGAAAACCGATCGAGACAATTGGTGAGAGCAGTGGACAAGAAACGGGTTTCCCGTTGGACAAGTCTTATCTGCTGTGTGCGACACCATATGCTTGTGTGTTTATCACCCCCAACTCTCTGACCCCTCTGAGGCTCTGCTCAGCGAGCTTCACACATCTGTTGTCCGGAGTCTGCCGCTCGACGAAGGTGGTCCAGGTCTGTCTCCGCTTAATAACCGAATAAAAAATGATAACCCGAAAATAAGAAGACATCAAAGAAGCCCAGCCACAGACTGCAGGCCAAATTAAGAGAACTCTCTGCGGCTCGCCAGAGCCTAACAAGCTACGACGAAAAAAAAAGAAAGAACAGATAAAAAGAAATGAAGAAGGACAGCTACATAAGAAGTGAGCTGTACGATACCTTGTACCTCTCTTAGCATTCTTTCTCTTGACATTCTTACTCTTTAACATTCTTAAAAATGTTTTAAATAGTTGAATCGATCTGTTATAAACTCAAATTGAAGCTTACAAAGTAATTACTCCAAAGAGGATAACAAAATCTTAAATTGTTTTAAAGAGATATTGATGTAATTTCAAACTCTTAAATTCATATTGAGCTGTATTCCAATATACCCCACACATACTCT
>VNJS01017536.1:0-22460 GCA_008042575.1 Drosophila watanabei | reverse complement strand
GGAAACCCAAGTTTATAAACCTTTGTATGAAAATCAATCATAACTCAGCCAAAAATGCTTTAATTTCAAAACGGAAAGCTTTTCTGTGCTGGTTTTTATCAGATAAAAAAAAATTAGCATTATAAATTTAACACTTTAAAAATAAAATTTTTTTTTTTTAATTTTGGACAGTTCTAACTTATAAAGCTTGTAAAATTTAAAAAAAAATTTCGGAAAAAACAATTCTTTCAAACATGGCTAGATCGATTCGGGTTTTTAATGTTGATCAAGAATATATATGATGTATAGGGCCGGAAACGACTCATTCACTTCGTTGCAGGCTCAAGACTAAAGTTATAATACCCAGCAAGGGATAAAAAATATATAGAACACTCTGTCTTTGTTAAATTTAATCTTTCCTGGATTTGTTATCCAGTTAATTATCAACAATATATTATTTTATGACACCTTAAGTTCAGGAACTATCCTTTCCGCTCTCCCATCTTTATTTCCTGCAATTGGAATGATTGCAGTAGCGTTTATAATCCGCCGCGTGGGCTCTGTCCGTTATGTCTTCTGTCCATCTGTCAGTCTGTCCATTTGTTCATCTGTCCGTTTGCCTCACAACCTTAAAATCAAACACGGCGTAACAGTGGAAACGGTAGCCAGAAACAGACAACATGCCAGGGCCAGAAAGCAACAAAATGTCATGATTTACAATAAGAAATCATATATATCTGGCAGTTTGTGTTCACTTCTCGTTTATTTTTCGCTTTTTATCTGGTTTCGTTAAAAAACAAAACCAAAAAAAAAAAAAACAGAAAAAAAACGAACAGAATCGAAGAACCTGAGCTGACAATGAGCGCCTAAAGGGTTTCCAAACTGGAAACAAACAGAGAGGCAAGGGAAAAAAATTATGTTACAAAGGCAGAGAAAACCTTAAAACTAAAGGGGGATGGGGATGCAGAGAGAAAAATATAATGGAGGAAAATATATTTTAAAAGCGAAATATTCCGAGGTGCAGTTTAAAATAAATTTAAATAAATACTTAATATGATAAATATTACAAAATGAATCATTTCTTTTGAAATATGATTTTAATTAAATTTAATGGTAATATTAAAACTCTAATTATATAAACAAGATTTTTAGTTCTGATTTTGGTTCTTACAATCTTTTAAAATATAAATTTTGATCATTTTATATTACAATGTAATTTTTATTTAAAAATATATATATAAATAAATTAAATAATGGTAACGAGTGCGTATACTTAATATTTATAGTTTTGCCTTGCAATATATATTTTTTACCAACTCAATAAGACCCAAAATATATAAAAAATACATTTTAAATTATTTTTAAACTACATTTAATTTACTTACTAATTGTTTTTGCTAGTTTTTCTCTCTGTACCCTCGCCGTGGAGGGATGGGGCCGAGAGCTGGTGCGTTTATTTTGTGTAAGACAGGTAGCGAGTCACCGCTACGTCTCCAGACCCCCCTCCCCTTATTCACCTGGCCCTACCCCATCTCCTTCGGTCCAGTAAAAGTGCGCAGGTAAACAAAAAAAAAAATCGGTTGAAGGCAGGAGACGAGAGGCGAGCAAGGGGAACACCAAGAGAGAGAAGAGAGATAGCCAGCGAGACGGACAGCGAAGTGAAACGCGTCGAAAAAAAAGATCAACATAATCGATGATGTGGTTCCATCCCCCAACACCCCTCGCCCGCCACCCGTAAATGTGTTAAAAAACGCGCAGCGAGATTAAATGAGCATAAAAATCAGCGATGCCAAGAAATGGCAAGAGAATGAACTTAAAAATAAATACAATAAATAAATAATAAAATAATGACAGACAGAATTAATTCACTACAAATAAATATTTATAAATGGAAATTATGCATAAAAAGTTTTTAAAATTGCTTTATAAATGTAAATAATAATTAATAAAACATAAACAGGTGGGATTCTTGTGAAATTAACATGAAAGAAAAGTCATTTTGAGAAGCCAAAGTTGGTATAGCTTTGCAGTTTTAAATTGGTTCATGGCTAGATCGATTCGGCTGCTAGTGTTGATCAAGATATACAGTTTAATAGGGTCAAAAAATATATCTTTAATGCATTCAAAATACAATTTTTATAATTTTAAAATTAAAAAAATACCCGATGTATAAAAAGTAACCTTTCAATAACTACTTATTTGCAATTTATTCATTATTTTTATATTTTAATTTTATATTTTATTTTTTTGATACCACAAACTAATCATACCTTAACCCCATTTCCCTGCTGGGTACCTAAAGGCATCCTTTAGATGCCAGACACGAAACGGCGTTCATCAGCGACCCATGTCCGCGACAGACAAGACCAAGACCAAACCCAGAGTCAGTCTCTGCAACCAAACCCAAGACCAATCCTCACCCTACACAGGTGTGCACTGAACCAAATAAATAAATGTATTTTAGTTAATAAATTAAATTAATGCTGGCAAAAACCAAAGCAATATAAAACCCTACACACATTAAATTAAAATCCTGTATATAATTTTTCTCTAAATGTACCCAGCTGGATCTGTCCAGTTTTTGTTTTTCGCTTCAAATAAAATAAAATATTCATGCTGAGTCCAAGTTTTTGAGGCCCGAGGGTCGATCGCTGTCGCTTCGACTGCTGCTGCTGCTGTTCCCTCGAAGCCTCAAGATACAAAGGGAGGAGGATACAGTCCGGGCTCTTCATAAAGTGAAAATGTGTAGCATATTTCCTGATCATACATATATATATATATATGCAAGGGAGTAAGCAAATGCGCATCATCTACCAAAAAAACAATTGAGAAGCTCTGAGTGTGACGCCAACGGAGGGGTTATTAGGATTCGCAAAGAATATAGAGCAAGAAGTTCCAGCAATCAGGCTGGGAGTACCCTTTAAAGGGTATAAATAAATCTCTATAAAATCTGATATTACTTATAATTTCATGGATATTTTTACACTTATTTTTTGAAGCACTTATTATATAACAAAAATATATTAAAGGTCTCTCAATTAAATCGTACGAAATACTAAAGCATTTTTTAATGAAAGTAAATGTTTATCAGTTCTCTGTTTAAACCTAAGAAAATAATACAAACTTTCCTAGAATTTTCAGAGTAATATTTTGAGTTAATGATTTTATATTATATTTATAACGTCGAACCAAACTACCTCCTAACTAACTAGGTAGCGCCACAATATCTCTTTTGACTTTTTGGGTTCCAAAGAAACAGACGAAAGCCCATCAAAAATTATGCCCCGCAGGCAAATGATGCCAATGAAGGGGCAACCAAAAGGCCAAAAAAAAAAAAGATACAAAAAATATAAGAAAAAAAAAATCGGCAAAATGTATAAAATGAAGCGAACAAAAATTATACGCAATCGAATGGAGCTTCTGTGCAAAAGGGGGCGGACAGGCGAGGGCCGGGTCCCGGCAGCGGGCCTCACCTGATCCCGATACCGATCCGGGCAGCATCCTCTCGGTCCTCTTGGCCAGGCTAACAAATTATGCCCGGTGCGGTCGGGGCTGGTCATAAAACATTCGCGCTGCACTCGGTCAGCGTATCACGATCGAACTGTGGGGAGACCGAAGGCACACGCATTGGATTGGAGCTCAGTTTTGGCACTTAGAGAAAAATCAGGGTGTTTTTAATATGAAAAATATATAAATTTATATTTTTTATTATTTTCTATGTTTAAATAACTTTTTTCTGTATCTTTGAAACTAAAGTCTATATTTTCTTATGTAGAATTTAACCTAGAAATAAATTCAAGTGCAGTTTGTATCTGCATCAAGCGGACTTTAAAACCATGACTTCAGCTTCTCCAAGCAGCTCCCCCAACCTGCTCCTTTAACCCTCCATTCCATCCTGGCCCTGCCCATCTTCTTGCCTTGCTCCAGCATCTCTCTTCACATCTTTTGGCCAAGTTTTAATCATGCGTTCGTGTTCGGCCAAGTTTTCGTTGCTCTGCCGTTTGTGCTGTGTTTCTTATAATGATTGCATTTATCATTTATTCTGCGCGTCAACGAAATTATATGCCTGAGCTTGCCCAGGAAGGTAGTGAGGGGGTTGGGGATCCGATCCCCATATACCAGGTCCAGGGCCGAGAACCCATCTTTAAGTGGTCTTGCGATCGATTTGACCATGTGCATTGATTTTGCGTTACAGTTTTTAAAGGGTTTTTTTGTAGAGTTTTTGGTGTTAAGGATATAAATAAAAGTTTTGATTAAAATTAAATGTTTAAAAAATATATAAGAAGATAAATAAGTATATGGAAAGAAAAATCTATAGTTCCCAAGATAACCTGGGATTGTCTCTAGAGCAATAGTTTTCTTGACATATAAATACTTCTACTTCCTTTACTTATTACTGAAAGGGTCCATAATTTAAGGAAATATTTATATATACTATATACATTTTAATATGAAATCTGTTTCTTTGATATATTTTCGATGGTTTTTTCTTAAAAAGAAATCACAATTAAACCTAAAGTAACCCAAGTTGCAGTTAATCACAGAAAATTATATTAAAATAGTCAAAATCATAGACATACTCCACAGCACGAACTCTGTATCTTTAAAGAAAAATAACAGTTAGATCGTTAGGTAATTTTGAATATGTGATAGATACAGGTTGGGATTACCCTCATCAGAGCATAGCCTGCAGTTGTGCGATAAAAGTCATAGAACGCCTCGTATGTATCTTTTTTATTTTTTTTCTACTTGGCCATTGCAGTTAGCGTGTCTCTGGCAAGATACAATGTTGCTGTTATATGGTTACTATAGCTGCTGCCTTGTGCTGCTGGTGATTTCCCCCTTTTGGGGCAATTATAGAAGTGGCCAACTCTGCGGGCTCTCTGGCGGCAGCCATTTATAATTGCGGGGCCGAGAGACTTTCAGCTACCGGTTGCAACTGCAACTGCAACTACGGCCAGCGATTGATCAAAGACAAATAGATGGACAATAATAAGTGCGGCGAGTGTATCTGGCAGATACAGATGCTGGGCTGGCATGCAGCACGCGCCACGAAAGGAAACCGATTCAACTGCCGCATATTAATTGGAATTACTGTAATTGCTGCTCCCCAAAAGTAAGTAAGGCCCAAAAACGTGTGATCCTCGAATAGATCCGGGCTTGTAATCATTCTTTTTGCAACTCCACTGAAATCGATCCGCAAAAAAATGAAAGCGAATCTCAAACCATGCTCCAGTGAGTCTTTACTGGAGTCTCTCATCTCAAAGAGGAGCCGCCTCAAAGGGATGACCAGTGGCTGCTCTTCACTGGAGCAAGGGATTCGCTTGGCTGGATGCCACTTCTGGGTCACTGGGATCACCTCACAAATGGGTTAACAGAGCAGAAGGGTTTGTGTCAAGCTTTTCAAGCATTAAAATACATTTTAAACAATAATTTCTTATTAAAGTAAGTTCTAAATAAATTCCCTATTTTTTCCCCTAAACAATTAAATCAAATTCCTTTCCTTCAACCCTTCATTCTGCATTATCTCAACTTTATTCCCTAGAACAACTTAGACACATCTCTGTTTCTTTGCAAATGCCTTTGCAAAAATCCCTATCTTTAGTGGGGAAAAAAATTGTATCTGCCAGATATGCGTACCGTGTCTCTGGCGTATTTGTTGTTGATTAAAAATAAATTGTCAACTTTGACAATCGTGCGGCAGTTCTGTATTTATAAACCAAAAGAATTCCCTTCTTTGCTCTCAGAAAAGAGGGGAATGACAATTTTTTTGTTTACAATATTTTATCTCTTCTTTTTTTTCACATTCTGTTATTTGTTATTTTTAGATTTTTCTGCTGTGGCAGACAGCAGGGAGACTTGTTTTGAATTTTTTTGCAATGAAAGTCTTGCAAGGGGAAAGAAAAGTTGTGCTCCTAAGAATTTAACCCTCGGATCGAGGTTAACCATGATTAAGCATTTCCCAAAAAAAGAAAGAGAATTATTAAAATGCAGTTAACGAAAGTCACTCGCCGTAAATTTGTCACAAGCCGAAAAAGGAAAGGTAAACTGGCACAGAACAAATCACGTAAAACGATGGGAACTTTTCAGGTGGGCCGACGGAGATCGGTGTTAATCCTCGCCGATGATTTGGCGCTTTCAACTCGTTAAGGTAAGGAACTGAATAAAGATGATCAGAAAGATAGTAAAGATTCATAAATGAGAGCAGAACATTTTCAGAAGCTTCAAAATAATATAAGAAATGCATGAAATAATCAGTTATAAAGACCACAACTATTTAATCTTAGTTTTTATATTACAAAAAAAAAAAAACAGAAAAATATTTATAATCTTTAAACTAATAACGAAATGCTCGAAATAAAATATTAATTATTTAAAAATGTAACGAAATTATTATTTTCTGTTCAATCAAAGTTAGTAAAGATCGAAATAAATCTATTAAATTTTTCTATTCCTCAGCAAACCTCATAAATCGCAGCTCTAAATTACTGCATAAATTTACCTCTTAAAGCTTTACACCTTATTCCATTTCCCATTTCCCATCAATTAAGCAATATATATATAACCCACAAAACCCTGTTCTCATAGATGTCAAACAAAGCTTGAACTGATGTATGATATTTGTTAGGCTTTTAGCTTATTAACAAAGCTAGCCAACACCTCGAGGAGAGATCAAAAAACCCATTGGCAGGGAAAACCCCAATTGAAAACTCATCAAATGGAAATTATCTCCATGCCGAGTGCAACGGTTATTTGATTTTCCCAACATATAATAATCATAACTCGAATTGAAAATCACCACGGCAGTCGACACTCCAATAAGGGCAATCAAACATGGCAAGAACCAAGGCGCACACGCAGCATAATAAACTAAATGGTAAACAAATATTGGAGCTGACAAAAAAAGGGGGAAAAAAAATATATATAAATATAAATGGGGAGTTCTGGGTTCACCACCAGCAGAAGGTTCTCCTCGGTGTTTACCCAAAAATGGTCGCGCAAGTGCACTGAGCGAATTGGGTCATCGGCTCCTCCTCTACCTTTACATGATGCATTCGCTCCTCCTCCTTCGATTGGCGTCGTATTTCAATAATTCCTCAGACACTTAATTTGTTTAACGCTTAAGACCTTAACGGCTGGCATTGCGTGGGCGGCCGTTTCCTGGGCTTCCATCCACCGATAGATGATGGCCACCGATAGCCATCGACTTGCTTAATTGTCGTGACAAGTCGTGACAGTTCGCATGAAAGGCCTGCCATTGTTTTGGAGCTTCTTCTGCCACCTCCCTCCCCCCATTTTTCAGCAGTGTATTAAATTTCGGGACAAGAAGATCAACCGAAATTGGTTCCATTTATGTACACTAAAGGAAATTGAGAGCTACAAAGAGTTGATAAGAATTAAAGGAGATTTTTTTTTTTTCATCAAAGTTTTATAGATATTTATATGATATTTTTTAGGTATATAGATACATTAGTAGATGTCTTAAGTATTTCATATTTTTATTTGGAATTGTTGTACATTTAAAAGTAAAATCAGGGTTGGGCACATTTTTACAAGATGGGAGCCCTAAAATAAATAAAATACAAATATATATAAAGCAAGACATTAGAATAATTGGAAAACTCTTTAGATCTATATTTTTGTAAGCTAACTTGTGATGATTATAAATAAAAATAGTGACTACATCCAGGAGTTATAACCTTAATATATTATTTAAATTAAAAATCCGACAATTATAGAAAAAATAGTGGTTCTATTTAGAAATAACCACCTTTTTAAATTGTTTTTAATTAAATAACAAATCCTAAGATTCAGAACAGCTTTCTAATAACATAAAGATTTATTTTATATAAGATATATTAAAGTCCTAATTAATTCTTCATGTGCATTATTTAAACAAAAAAACTTACTCGAATATTATCTTTGGTTGACCCAATTTTTGCTGGCTGTTTGTCGACTTGCCTTATTAAAGCCATCCCCACCGACTACCGATCGCGTAGCCCAGCGGTCTGGAGCTGGTCTTTTGGATCGATGATTCACCTCAGCCTCGGTTTGGTTACACATTTTGCCATTGACGAGGTGCTGCTGCCCTGCCCGAGGTCCACATGCCATTCCAAAAGAGACCCCGGGCGAGTGCGTATGCGTCAGACCTAAAATATGTTAAGCAAAAAGTCATATATATATGGTAACAATAAATATAAGAAGCTTTTGGAGGTTGCCAGAGATAGCTGAGTGAGTGAAAATAGTTAGGAAATGGAAGGTTAAAAGCGATTATGTAACCACTTTAAGGCAAGGGAATTATGGTAATTGCAGGTGAGACACAACGAACGGTAGCTACATATTTGTGAAGTGAGTCAGGGGAAAATGAGTCCTTGAAAGGGTTATTAGAGATATTTTTTTAAGGTTTTTTGAGATCTAGATCAAGAATATAATTCAAAATTTATTGAAAACTCTAAATTCTCTTTTAAATAACTCATAATTAAATGGGGATTACAAACAAAGAAACAATATTTCATCAGATATATTAAAGAACATTCTAAACTCTTTCATATTTAGCTTCTGTTTTAAAAGTATCCTTAAGATGTCACAGCCCTCTTGCTGCGAGAGAGATCTATAACCCAAGTAGCTTTTTCTGATACAAATAAAAAACTTACCCTAATATCTAACACCTTAAACCCCTTAAGAACCTCCAGCAGCGATCTCTACCCCACCAATCACACGCACAATGGCCAAGATGAGATCCGTGTTTTCCAAGCGTTTTATAGCCCAGCAGCAGCAACAACAAAAACTAAATACAAATAAAATAAAAGTAAAGGAAAGACGAAAAACCTAAAGGTTGACAAAAGAGCCCAGTGATTGATGCACTGAAATTGGTAGGGGCAGGCAGGGATCCGCCCGATAATGACTTTTTAAATACGATTCCAATGCGCTAAAAGGGGGCAATCATCAGACTTGATGACAAAGAACAAAGTGCGCAAAGATGATGCTATGTTACGGGGTTACGGGTTACGGGGACCTACTATTAAAGCCAGCTATTGAAATGTAATTTGCATTTCATAAGCCTCCCGGGGGCCAAGGATCACGGAAACGCCAGCAGCGGGAAAGGAAAAAGAAAAATAAAAAACACTGTGATGACATTTGAAAGGAGCGAGCGAGGGGCGACGATTTATGGCAATTTGATGATGATGCTGTTGATGATGGCAAGCCCATGGAAATTCTGCGCCAAGATGCAGATGCAATGCGATCCCTGTTTTCAAATCGCAGATCCCAGATCATGTGCTAATATTATGCAAAGCACTCAGGATCGAAGACGGGAAACCAGAATCCAGAATGAAGGCAAACGCAACCCCGTGGTGCAGATGCACGTGCAAAGGGATTTGCAGGCACTTTCGGCTTTATTATTTACACTAAAAGAAATTGTTGGAAATTTAACTAGATTTAATTATGTAAGAGGGGAAAAAACAGTAAGTAAATGAAAAAAAAGTGTGTTAAGACTTTCTAATTCTTGATTCTCCGAGACGCAACTATACAGCAAAGTTATCAATGTTTTTTAATAATATTAGGAGTGACACAGATATATATAATCTAAATATCTATTAATCTCTTTACACATCTATCAAACTTTTTGTCTGTCTATCTATCTATCTATCTTTCTATCTATCTATCTATCTATCTATCTATCTATCTATCCATCTATCTATCTATCTATCTATCTATCTATCTACCTATCTGTGTACAATAAAGGCCAGTCTCAGTATCTTTTTAATAAAATAAGATCAAATATAAATTACAAAAGACAAAAATCTAAATAAAATCAAAATAAATTAATTATAGATTCAAAAATCAAGAAAATCAAATTTTGTTTCCCATTTTCCCACCCCAAAAAACCTCCTTATACCTTTCTCTCAGTGCACCTACTTGATATTCAACATTGACAATGATTAGACAATATTCACCAGCAGCAGTTTGTCACGTTTTGTTAGCCCTAAAGCTCTTTTTTTTTGTACCTTTTCCCCCGATGATCAGTTTTCATGAGGCAGCAATTGCTTCGATCCGTAACGGTCCTAACAGGCTTATTACTTGGCCACCATCATCAATAAGAATCAATCAGCAAAGAGACAGTAGTACGAGTGTCTGGAATCTGGGGTATTATAGATACTATAATATCTGGCAGGGCTGACGTTACGTGTCGGTTCCAACTCATCAAGTTCTTGGAGCGCAACGTATTTTGTCAACGGGAAACAAAGAGCTTTGTGCCATAACTGGACGTTAATTTAGTGGCCGGGTCGGCCTGCATCTGGACTAGGTCTGAGTTCCTATAATCCGTCATGCCTGGCTGCCGATTTACATTAATGCGCCAATTTTCTGAACGAACAATGGGCCAGATATATATAGTATATAAACCGAGACATCCGAGCCAAGCCATCGACGACTGTAATTAACATTTCTCGCATTATAATTTGCCCTTTTTTCCGCACATCCAGTCATCATCAGCCGACATCGGAGGCACCAAGACGCGAGTTGTTGGCAATTTAATGTCCGCACATTTGCGCAACAGGAGCGGAGGAGGAGGAGGTGACCGCCGGTGGTCGTTCCTGGTGACTAACAGGCAAATGAGACTCGCTTCTGGGTTGAGCTCTTAGGGTAATTTTCAGTGAAACACATATATATAAATTAAGCAACAATAGCCACTTAGGTGGAACAAAGTAAACAATACTTGTATCAATTGTAAACAAAAGAAAAACAGAGTACTTTCCAATAAAGAAAAGTAAGTGGTGGCATTAAAAGTGATTTTAATATTGGAAGGGATTTAAATGCAGGGAATTTTATATATATATATAATATAGTATATATCTTTAAGATTAATTTATTATTATTTATATAGAAACTACTTTTTAATTTATTTCTAACGTATAATAATAAATCTTACAACCATTTCAAGCTTGATCTTTAAGCCGATTCCCGTTTTACATATACATTTATTTATTTATTTACAAATGCATTCATACTTTTATTTTATTTATTGAAAAATATAATATAACGAAATTGAAGCACCCTCTTAATTCCCAGATTAGAGAGCTAAATCGGAGAGCTATATAGATAGCTTAATCAAAATGCATTTCAGTTTAATTTCGGTTCGTGTGTGGCAAACAAGTGCGATGAAATTTCGTAGCATCTTATCAATATATATTCTACATATTAGTTTAAATGTTTTTAATGCTGAAAGTATAGGTAAGTTTAATTAAATTTTATATAAATAAATAACAATTAAAAGATTACAACTTTAAATAGGTAATCGTTACTATTTGGAGAAGCAAAGGTTCCTGCTGGAAATTCTCAACCATGTTCACGAGCCTCTCATGAACGAACAATGGAGATTATTGGGACAGCAATTGGTAACCGATAAGGAACAGTATGTGGTAGGTAAAATAAATAATATAAATTAAAAATAAATATAAAATATATTAATATATAATAATATATATATATATATTCAAATTTATTTTACACTTTTAAGGTTTACAATGATCAAATGACCTGCTTTTACAATTCCTTTAATTTGGGAAAACTTTTACCTAAAGAAGCCTCTTACAACCCACTAAATGTTGATCACAACGAGCAAACTCTGGGACTCTATAACTTTTTCTACAACACCCGAGATTGGTATACTTTATGGCAAAATATTTGCTGGGCTCGAATGTATATAAATCCGGATATGTTCCTTCAGGCCTTGATGCAAGTCCTAATTGAGAGGGAAGACTATCAGGCTCTGATTATGCCCAAAGTCTATGAGTTATGGCCGGAATATTATCACGATGCTGTAACCCTTAGCAAGGCCAGGAAATTTAGTTATGCCAATTTTTGGTCAAGATCAGAGTATGAAAATTATATGATAGAAGAAGTTCATCCTCAAGAAATGGAACCTGTAAGCTTAGAAGGAGCTGCCTCAAGGAACTCCCAGGAATGGCTTCAGGCAATGGCTGATGTTAATATTCTCAGGATGAAGGAAAAACCCCAAAAAAGTATAAATAGACTTCATTACTTATTAGACGACATAAGTTGGCAGTCCTATTGGTATTATCTCAATATGGGCATAGTTTTAACTGAGGAAAAGTCAGACAATCAGTTGCAGGAATGGTGGTACTACCAACTAAGCCAAATACTAGCTCGCTATAAACTGGAACGTTATGGCCAGCAGCTGCCATATAAAAAGTTAAGCCTGGATTATGACAACCACAAAACTACAAGGAGGATTAATGAATATTTTGAGAGATTAGAATCTTTGGTGGATGAAGCCATCTCCTCCCGAAGTTATGTGCAAGCTAATGGCAGTTCGATTAACTTGGATATTGACAACAATTGGCTAATTGGACTTAAAGAACTTTTTCCATACGATTGGACACAATTTGTATCTGAAAATACAGATTCTAAACCCCAAATTTTGCTAGATTTTCGAAATTCTTTGAGATCTGAAGATTTTTACTACTTTGCTGAAAGACTTTTAAACTCCTATCGTTGGTATATAAAGGCTTTTCAATCGAATAATAATAGAGAATCTTATATACCAAAAGATCTTCTTCTCACTAATGTGGAAGTTAGTCCCCTGATTACCTACAATCAACCGGTGGATGTTGATCTCAGTAATCTCCTTCACATGAAGCATTTCTACATCGCAGGACAATTTATGTGGCCTTTTACACTCCTAAAAAGGCAATATAGACTTCAACAAATGGACTTTAGCTATACTTTAGATGTCTCAAGCAACAATCGTACACAATCTGTCATATTGCGAACTTTTCTGACCACTTCAGTTGGAGGTTCCCTCCCCAGAGAGCCCTTCTATCAACTGGATGCTTTTCTAACTGTGCTTTATCCAGGATTAAATCATATAACCAGAGAATCCAAGGAATTTAATGGCCTGATCGGAGATCATATATCTCTCACCGAACTCTACAAGTTTGTGAGATTAGCGGAAAGGGATGAGGACTATGAATTTCCCTTGAATATTTCCACGCCAAATTGTGGTTTTCCTAGACGCCTGATATTACCTAGAGGTGGTCGAGGTAATCCTGTTAGGATGCGTCTTTTGATCATAGCCACTGCCTACGACTTTAAGGCCCGGCAGGGAAACGAACTCAATTGTGACTTCAGCAAGGGTATCAGTCGTTGGGATGAGCTGCCTTTGGATTATCCTTTCGATCAATTTCTGGAGGATAATGAAGTGTTTGGGAATCATGCTTACTGGAAAGATGTGGAAATTATGCATGGAGAACCACAAAACTAAGTTTTAAAAATTGTTAATATTTTTATTGATATTAAAATGCAATTCAACCATAAGTAGTGTATTTTTTATTTATGAATATTCACTTCAAGACCTCTTCCTCTCTTCTATTCCCAATCGAACCTTTTAAGATATCGATAAATAAAATTTAATTCCACTTTACCGTTTCTTTGACTACATACACCCCTCCCTTAATCTGTACATAAAAAAAAACTAAACCCTTTAACGGATAGTGACGCCAAATTTGGGTAATTACCAGGCATGGGGAGATTATTAAGGAAGAGGGGGGCACTCCACATGGGGCCTCGAAAAACCTCGAATCTAACATGTGTATAATATTAATCAAAATTACACTTCAAAAAAGGTTCTAGGAGAAAAAAAAAAGATAATTATTAAGTTAAGAAATTCCCCATTTTTAAAGTAAAATTTTGTTATTATTATTACTAAATTTTTAAGCATTAGATTCATTATATTTATATGACTTTTAAATATAATGAGAGGTCTTTTAAGTATTTTATTATATAGTAAATAATGGGATGATACTTTTTTAAATTTTATATTTGTCATAAAAAATATGCTAATTACATATATATTTAAATTCTCTCTCGTAAACTCTATTACTTTTAATTTTTAAATAAAAATTCAAATTTTGTTCTCTGCTTAGAAGCTTAGAAAACAAGAACAGCCGCGTAGAAGAACCAAAACAAAAATCGAAAAAACAAAATATAAAAAAGGTATTATAAGAGGGGGGCCTGTGACGAGGCGACGTTGCATGGATGCAAAGCACTTTATGTCGAGTCGAAAGAACGGTTCGAAAACCGTCCGACGAGACAGCTAAACTTGTTATACGCAATCGAATCGAAAATATGGGCGAAATAAGGCGGCAAGCGGCAAGCGGCAAGCGGCGTGCGGGAAGCGGGCTGTAAATCTAGAACTAGTTTTGGTTTTTTTTCCCCCCCTCCTCCACTGTAGCCCCGATGACGCGGTATAAAAAAGAAAATATTGGACACCTGCACACGGTTTCGTATCGCAGCCCCAGCAGCGGCGCAAGAGAGGGACAAGTGAGGCCCGAAGCCCGAATAAAAAAAAAAAAAATTAAATAAACGCACGGACAGAGGCCGAGAGGCAGATAACACTTGGCAGAGGAACTGAGAGTACGAAAAATGAGTCAAGTAGAATAGAAGAATAGATAGAACAAAAGGGAGATACTCGGAGATACAACTAAAAGGGTCTTTCTAAGATTGTCAAAAGTGTGACAAGGATAGCTAAGATTTAGAAGCATAAAATAAAAGGCTTATATAGCAAAGAAAATTTGTATACTTTTTGAGTCTGCTTAATCTATTAAATCTTTGTTTAATTTAATACATTTTTGTATGCAAAAGTATTTTAATTTTGTCTTAAAAATCTGTATTACGTGACCTTAAAAAAATATATCTTAATTAAGTCTTGAGTATGTATTAGGAGTGAACGCTAACGATCATATTTTAAATAATATTTTCTAATGTAAATTACAGGAATAAAATAAAAATGATGCTGTATGTTGTATGAGGAATAATCCTTTTGATTACTCTAAATTATTAAAAATAAATATAGGTATCTTTTAAAGTA
This sequence comes from Drosophila watanabei, assembly GCA_008042575.1. Classification (NCBI taxonomy): domain Eukaryota; kingdom Metazoa; phylum Arthropoda; class Insecta; order Diptera; family Drosophilidae; genus Drosophila; species Drosophila watanabei. Next base: position 7,591 of record VNJS01017536.1, on the reverse strand, counting down.
TTTTCTCAAATATAGATTTTGTTTTTTAACTTATTAAAAATATTTGTTACTAATATATTATGAGTACCTTCTAAAGAAACACATCTGCAAATATAGAATATGCTTTATTTTATTAAAAATTAAAAAACTATTGTTAAAATTATATTATTTATGGAAGTACAAATGATTAGTATGAGTTATTAATAAATTTTTTACTAATAAAAGTTATAAAGGTTTCTTTAAATTAATTATTTCAAATCCTTTAACCTCTCGTTAAAGACAACAAACCGCAGTAAGAATTCGTGGTGATCAGCTGGCAAAAAAAGAGAATAATTAGAAGACTACCCAAACGCGCCTTAGATTTTCTTCATCCTCGCTGGCTCTCCCTCTCTCTCTCTCTCCCTCTGTCTCAAAACCATCTCACTCCCACTCGTAGTATCTCCGCTCTAGTCTTAGGTAGCTGCAAAATTTTTGGCTGTCCAAAAAAAAAAACAGAACCCGAAAAAGACAGAAATAATAAAAAAGGGGCAACCAAGCGTAGAGCGATAGAAAAGGGAAGGACGAAAACTAATGGCCAGGCTTTTATTTCCAAGAAATTTAAAACTTTACCAAGGAGCAAAGAGAACCCAAAAAAATAAAAGGGAAAAAAGAAAAATGGTGTTCAGAAAAAAGATAGGAACGGAACGGAGCACACATTGAGAACACATGGAGGAGTTTTGAGGATCTGCGGCCGCAGGTAGAAGATCTAGTAATGGATTCTAATTTTTTTTCCTTCTCCTTATATTTTTCCTATAATAATTCATGAGGCCGAAAATTAAAGAAGAAACTTCCGAGCCATTAAATGGTTTCTGATGAAGAAGTTTTTTAAAATACTTTTTTTGCCAACCTTAAAAGATACTTCAAGACAAAAGTATCTGCCATTTAAGGTAAATCCAGTTGAAGTGCAGCATTTTGTCAGGCTATAAAAAGTCTTCGATTCCGGACTCTCGATCCTTCTGTTTGCATATATGTATATATATATATGCATATATGTAACTGTACAATCGGCTGAGAACTGCTGTCGGCACTCAAGAACTTGATTGCTTTTTGAACTTTCCGCCAACTCGACAGGGTCTTTGCCATTTATGCATAATTAATAAATTGCCTTTTGTACGCACAAACCAAGAAGAAGACGTTGTTCGCCGATTGCAGCGATAAAAGTGCTGGCCGCTTTATCCGCTTCAGCCGACTTTAGGTTGTGAGCAAAGATACTTTATTAATCCGAGGGATAACGAAGTTTTATATACACTTCTTTATAGCACTGCAACAGATTAATTATCAAAGTAAAAAGAGAAGGAAACGAGGATTGGAAAGATATAAAAATAATCATTAAGTATTAAATAGAAATATAGATAAATGCCATTCAAAGGTTTTCGTTGCCTCGTTATATTGTCTGTAGATTAACAAATAATAATATAATCGATTAGTTAAATTTATATTGATAAATAAAAAGAATTAAAATACATTTTTAAAGTTTAATAATTACAATGTAACTTAACATATTGAGACACATCTTCTCTTTTTAAATATCATGAGAATCCATAGATCCGTTGGCAATTTTCGGGTGATTAAACAATCATCTTTTTCCTGGTCTCAATAAATTAATAGTAAAGAAAACGAAAATCAATAAAAAATATTAAATGCTTGTATTTATGTTTTTAAGCTTCTAAGCTTTTACTTTCAGACTTAAGGGGAATGACTCAATATTAAGAATTTGCCAAATTGTGTTATTTTGATTAATTTTTAATGCAAAATATGTCAGATTCCCGACCTTAATTCCACCTAAACTAAACCGAGATAAGGCTTATCCTTATCAGTCAGCTGTTAGTCAAGGCATTATATACCTCGCTTAAGCTTTAGAATCAAATCAGTATCAATCCTAAAGTCTAGCGTTAAACTAGCTTCTAATTTTAAAAGCCTCACAATGAACGCTGATATTTACCTCACATTTTTGCCGGCGGAAGTTCTCGATTTAATATTTCAACGGCTCACTTTTAATGACAAACTGCAGTTGGCCCAAACGGATCCTCTGCTGGGACAAGCTTTCGCCTTGCACAGTCGAAGTGAATACGAAGATATAGATATTCGCAAACTATCTGCTATGTACTGGCCAATAATCTTGCCTCTGTGCGGTTTTCAAGTGCGCCAAATAAATGGGACATGGGATAGTGGGAATTATATTCCATTTCCCCTTATTGAGATGCATTGCCCGTTTTTGGAGTCAATAAAATTCAATGTGAACAGCGAGAACTGGATGCAAATCACTTCCTTGCTGCTCAATGTGAAAAGTCTAAAGTCAGTTCACCTGCATATAAGAGAGGATTGTAATGTCTCTGTGAATATCCTCAATGCCCTGATGCAACTTCCCAGCCTAACCAAGTTACTTCTTCATGGTTTTGCCTACGACTTAGGTGCGTTTTAAGATTCAAATCACATTTAAACTCTTCCTAATTTATCATTTTCAGTTAATCAAATACCAAATCTGTTTAATTTGGAAGACCTCAGCCTCACTTTGACGAACCACTCTGAGCCCCTCAATATATTTCAAGTTTTGTCTCAGCTTAACAATCTTCGCATTTTGCATATTTCAAACATTCGCATAGCGGAAACCCAGAACTCTTGCTTTAATGAGTTAGTAGAACTGGAAATATTCTCCTGCATCACCTACACAATATTGCCGCATGTCCCCAAACTGAAATCCTTGAGATTCAGAAGGAACATGAAGTATACTTCTGACTTTCGATTGCTTCATTGGATTTCCCTGCATGCGTACACTTTGGAGTTTTTGGAACTGCTTTTGCCACAATTGCCGGACACCATCTTCAGTTTTGGGGATTATGACAAATTTGAGAACTCTTCGTTTGGGTAACCCCATCACCTGGAATTTCGTTAGTCTCTTTCTGGATTTGCTGTACACAAGAGGTTTTAGTGCAGAAAGACCATTCCAGTTGGTTTTGGAGAACTTTGAGGAATTAAAAGCCATGGTGAGTTTTTAATAAATTAAAAATATTACCTTAACTCTTATTAATTTTATAAATATTTATTTTTACTTAATTATTGTTAAAGTTATTAGGATCTCCATACTTGGGACTGGTTTCTGTGCGCGGTCCTACCCCATGCGAGAGATCTGCCTATGGTTGGCCCTTAACAAATTATGGGGTGAACATTATTGTTAATTAGTATAAAAAATAAAATGTTTTAATAACTCTTAGTTACTTTACCATATATTCTAATAGTACAACTGTTAATTTGGTGTGATTTTAATGTCTGATTCATTCGATTGTAAAAAAAACTTCCCAAAACCTTATCAGTTCAAAATTCATTTGAATGCTTTCTTTTTTCAAAATAAAACTGTGATTAGGGTTTTGTTTAAATTTGAATTAGTTTTATTGGCAAATATAAGTATTTTTCCAAGATTTTGAAAAAGAACTAAGTTAAAGTTTATGGAAAAATATTGAAAACTCGAAATGTGGTTTCTAAAATTTTACAACATTATCATTTAAAATATAAATGTAACATTTTATTTATTTGTACCCTAATCAACTTTATAATTTTACTTTGCTTTAATTTCAGTGAGAATTTATTCTCGAAATCTGATTAAATTGCTCATTATGCCTCATAAAATCCCACCGCACTCACCAACTAATAAACTCTCTCACAAATCGTGTTAATCATCGTTAAAAAAAAACTCATCTTTTGTTCCTTCGATCTCCTATATGTGTGTGGGCGGCAGATCGTGAACGTTGAGTCCCCACCGAGAGATCGCGATCCATATCGCTTATATCGGAAGTATTCCCCATGTTTTCCGACGTCCTTTGTCTTTTGTTTCGCTTTCAGTGGGATGAGCGATGGAGGTGGCCTCAGTTCCCTGTCCCCTGTCCCCTGTCCAGTGTGTCGCCAGTCTTGGTTTATCGCTTCCCTGGGCATGTCTCAGGGGTTGTCCCATATCTCACAGCCTCTGACAGCTGTTCACATTCTCTGGACAGTGAAAGTGGGTCAACGTTGCCACATTGTTAATGACATTATTGGGGTAGGTGGTTGCTGGATATTTGTTTAAAAATATGAATGAATGCCAGGTAAAAGTGGGAGTAGGACTGCAATCGTGTTTAAAATGTTACAAATTTATTGTAATTTAAATAGATTGCTCTACTAGGAATAATAAAATAAGAAACAAAAGTTCATTTAAAATTCATTTCAAACGTTGCTCCGAAAATTAAATTTGATTGAAACTGATTTAAATCTGAGCCAAGACTAGTTTATATAGCTTTATGTAGAGCTTTCTCTATTCAGTCAATTCTTATCGACAAATAATTGATAAAGTCATCTTTAATACTTGGAAACATTTAAATAAAATGTGGGTTAATCTAGGGTTATTCCATTTAAATATTAGTGAATAATTTTTCATTGATAATTACAAGTTCCATGAGGTGTCCAGAACTTTAAACTGGACTTCACTTAGACCATAAATTCTACAAACAAAAGAATCCCATAAAAAAATTACCAGGAAAAGTCAATAACATAGAGCTAGCAATAAAAAATCAATTGAGACGAACAAATTTTATGTGAAATTTATGTGCAGATTGTACTTAAGTTGTTTGCCATAATCGAGCAAAAATTATTATATAGCCCTTGTGAGGGTTTTATAGTACTAAACATTGGACGTAAATTTGCATAAAAACATGTGTGTAATATTCGCCTTAAAAAGTATATTAAAAATATTACATTTTAAATCTTTGCATAGGAAGTAGTATATTTTGTATTTAGTAGTAAAGAAAATAGAAATGTTTTATAGGATGTAAAATATACTATTTCCTAAAAAAAAGATTTAAATTTAATTTAAAAGGCATATTTTTAAAACAATTTTAAGGCAAAAATGACACACATGTCTCTATGCAGGGTCTATTTTGGTGAAACTTTTTTCTATTAAATAAATTTTATACAAAGATTTAAATTGAATTTAAAAGGAATATTTACAATAAACTTTTATAAGCGAAATTATGATATCAATTAATTTGCAAACTCTAGTTTGCAGACTTTATTTTGCAGTACCTAAACTCTGCATAAAAATGTTCAATGTATTTTTATTTACTACTTAATTATTTTGTATATCTTTACCATTAAATTTCTTGCACGTATCCAACAAAAAGTGAAAAAATAAAAACATGCTTGGGTATCAATTACATGCCCCTTACAAGAAGTTGACATCCTTGGCATCAGTTTCAATTACAGTTTCAATATAAAAATCACCAGTTTGGTCAACTTGCTTTGCAGCAATTAAAAATAGACAAAAATACATACCTACATATAATAGACAAACTAAAATTGTGTAAATTGCTTTTGAATTATGTATGACACTTTTATGATTGAAGGTTGTCCATTGGTTACTCTAATTGCTTACCAATTTTATAAAAGCAAAATTGTAATTCTTGTCTGGCTATTTTCATTAAATCTATATACATTTTACAAACTTTATTAAACTTAATAAAGGACTACAAACACACACCTTGAATACACAAAGGTGACGTTCTGACACTGGTCACGCCTTCTTGCCTTTTCTGAAAATCCTATTTTGCATCACAGCCAGTATTTGGACACACCCGCGGATTTAATAAAATTGTTTTTTGTTCTTTGTGCCTGGCAAACCAACTGGAAAAATGAAACGCTAAATATAAAGCATCAACTGAAACCGGAAAATTTAAATTGACAGCCAGCAGGCCTCTTGGAAAATGTGCAGAAATTGCACCATGAATCTATCAACATTAAAGCTAAAAATAAGAAGTTTAATTGCTTTTTCTCAAATCATCAGATGTCTGTATAAACATTACATATCTAAGGATATTTTCTGGTAATTAATAAAAGTATTTAATTATAGAATGCTTTTTAAGCATTCATAACTTACTTTTTACACCACTTCCCAAGGTATTCAGTGTCCATATCTTAACCGTTTTATTGGCTTACTGTCTGCTCTTCACACCAACTCACTTAATTAAGAAATAAAGCCACTACCTAGATCGTCCTCGTAATTTGAGCATTTCCAACTAAATCTGAAACCCATGAAACCGCAATCGCAACAGAAAAACACAAGATTCGCATTAAATCGAAATAAGAAAAAAATGAGAAAAGAAATCAAGAAGTGATCCTCGAAGTCCAGCGGAGACTGAGGAAGAGGTACTTCTGATTTGACGATGAGTCACCTGTGTAGTATATAGTATATAGTAGAGCTTGGCCAGACATCGGCACGATCTCGCTGGAAATAATGTAAACGTGTGAGAAGTGAGGAGGCCAGAAGTGAGCTTTTGGCCAGGGTCTTGGCCACATTTTCGGTCTAACTACCTGAAGGCGGCCAAGGGACTTGCTAATCATATCGAGCCACGAATTGTTGATCGTTTAACTGCAAGATTTGCTTTTGGATGAGTCACCCAAAGTGCAGGTAGTAAGTTGGTCCAGACTAGAACCATCTCTTTTGGCACAAAAATGTTACCCTGGGTAAGTAAAGGAAGTTAAGGCTTTTATGAGCTTTAAAAATATTAAAAAAATATATTAAAACTTTAATAAATAATTAAAGCTTTAAGGAATGTAAAGAGGTCTTTAAACGTAATTTTAAATAATTTTTTTAAGTAATAATTCTAGTTCTAGGGTATTTACAAAGCCTCTATTAACACGTTTAGGTTTCTTATTAGATGTGCCAGAGGGCCGGGTCTTTTTCAGGTAGATTTATTGTATAAACAACTTCGAATGGGCAAATAAGCAAAAAGACTCGGGCAGACGGTGCGAGGAGCTACAAAATATTTATATTTAAGCTTATTTATGGGTCTCGGCCTGGGTCTGTCTCCAGTCCATGAGTCATTGTCCGATCTCTGCTCCACATGTGCGGAAACTGAACTCCTTTTCCAGCAGCAGCAGCAGCAACTCTTTATTGTTGTTCACTTTTATATATATTTTTCTTATTTTTTTTTATTAAAAGCTGATTGATTTTATAGGCGCGATAAGTTTATTGTAGTCGATTGGTCGTGTCTGTCATGCCTCTCTCACAGATGACTAATGTTCGGCTCTTTATTTTGTTGTTTTGTGCAAAATGGTTGTTGGAATCGTTGTTGAAAAGATAGTTATAAACATATTGAACTGGTCGTTGACATTTGACTTGCCGGACTGAGGATTTTATTTCTTTTTTTATGTGTAAATTAATTGCTTTTCGAAGATAGGATCTGGTGATTATCACATTGTAGTTATGGGGTTTGCGATTTAAATAGCAGAAAATATAGTAGTTATTTTACAATGTACTTAAAATATGTAATGTATAATATTATAATACACTGGTAATGTATTTTTAATATTACAATAATTTGTATAATTATCGTTAACATCAGAATACAGTTAAAACTCTTACAATGTGATGTTTAATATATTCGCAGAACATACAAACTAATTAAAAAATTGTTAAGAATATTTATATTTAAAATAAAAACATATTAAATTTTAAAAGTATACCCTTTTCGAACCCCTTTTTGAATCCTTTCTAACGGCTTCTCTTTCCCTTTTTGAATCTCACCACTTAGCAAAAAGACCTTGTATT
>VNJS01017535.1:0-18782 GCA_008042575.1 Drosophila watanabei | reverse complement strand
GAAATATTAATTTATAACTCTAGCGCAGTTTACATGGAAATTTACTTTTTTATTTTGATCTTTTTTAGTTTTTAGCTATCGGTTCGCTTTTCATTTTGGCAAACTTCGAAAGCCAAATTGCCAAATGATTTAAACTAATTTTAACATTTTTAATTGGCCAGCAAACTCCGTCTGCAGTTCACCTTGACTGTTTGGTTTTTTGCATTTTTGCAAGCAAAACGTTTTGAATATTTATAAAATTAATAGAAAAATATATGCATATCAAGCGGTTTCAGTATTTAACCTAATTTTGTTTATTTAAGGGCTTAAAGAATTTAATAAACTATTTATTTACTATTTACAAGAAAGAGTGAAATCTGTAGCTATTTTATATATATTTCATTTTAATATATTTTCATTGCGTATCAATTTTATATATTAATTTGTTATTTGTTAAGAGGTTTGTTCTGTGTATAAGATCCTATAAATAAAAAATGTAAATAAAAAAATGGGTTAAAATATCTATTCTTAAAATACATCATATAATTTTATAAACCATAAAAAATTTACCCATCCTATGTAATTTTTTTACGGAAAAGAAAGTATTTTTTTATTTTTCAATGATAAAATAATAATATAAGAATTCCAAATAAAATTGCAATAAATTTAATACAATTACTAGAAGCTATATAATTTTTTATTTTAGAGTAAAATCTTCTAAATAAACCTTTTCTTTGGTTTAACAAATTTTAAATATTTTCTTTATATTAAAAGTCAGCAAAAGTACCAAAAAGTAAAGAAAAAACAGGGAAAATATGATGGAAAACCCTAATTTGCTATAAGAGGTACATATATTTATCAGTACTTCCTCAATACAATACCAAATTTTCTTAAATATACCCTCATAATATAATTTTCCATTAAAAACCAAGGCAAAAAAATAACCTATAATGAAAACCTGGTTGACAGGACTCAAGCGCTATAATTTAGAGCCAATTTCCAGTTAACCCCTTCCGCAATTTGCCAACTTAAAAAGTGCAATTAAAGGCTGGCCCGCTGCTGACTGCAGTGCACACATTTTGGCCTAAAAAGCAATTGACCTGCTAATTGAAGGAAGCGCCAAAAAAGCTCCCGCTCCCGCTCTTTGCTTAAGAGAAAACCACTTGGGGCCAAAGAGAGCACCGAGATAACAGCTGATTAGGCGGCAAAAGAGAGCGGCAGGCAGATTGCTTGTGAAAAACTTTCAGAGCGGTTGCCATAGCGAATGAGCGGCCCAAAGCGGACGAGGCAAATGAGTGGAGCACCAGCAAGAGGCAATAGGAGGGGGGTGAAGCGTGTTTGGGGCAGCGAACTGAAGAAGTCATCGGCACAGAGACACATATACCCATTTACTACTCTCTTTTTATACGCGGTAGCCATAGGTAACAAGGGTATTATCGCTAAGGGTCAACTGGAAAACATGTAAAGGGGGAAAATATGGAAACTTAGGAAACTAAACTCGTAATTAACATCTCGTGAGTAGTAGAGATATTCTTGTGCAAGAACAAATAACCAAGGCAAAGAGTGCTCAAAGATACTCTTCTGATGCCGATTGTCAAGCCAAATAATAATACCTTAAAACCTTAATCCGAAAATCGCTTCAGTTAGTTAGTTTAGTTAAGACCGATTTTCTTACAGGGTAACTCGTAGTGCAGCACTCTCTCCTTTAGCTTTCTTACTTGTGCTTGTTGGGGGAGAAAGAGAGGCGCCGCCGTCGCTCTCTGCTGCCGCATTGCGACGCTGCTGCTGCGCTGCCCGCAGCGCTGCCGCCGCACGACGACAACGAACTCGATAGCATTTTGAGGCACTCTTCAGCTACACCTCGTATTGAGCGTTTCGCGGCGGCGGGTTACGATGCGTGGCGCGTTGTATCTTTATTATTAATTATTTGTTGTTGTTGTTTATACTCTCTGTAACCGTATTATTTCCCATCTCGCGTGCCAGCGTGTGCGTGCGTTTGCGTCTGTGTCTGTGTGCCTCCTCTCTGTGCGTGTGTATGTTGTGTGTCGTCTATGCGTTTTGCCCCCCTCCACAGAAAAAAAAAAACAAGAGCCCCCCAACAACCCCCCCTCGACCCACGACACCTTCCCCCCTGGGAAAAAAAAAAAAATTAAAATATAAAATAAAAATAATTAAAAAGGCAAAACCACGCGTGTGTCAAGTGCTAAGAAATAAATAAATACGGGAAATATTTGCAACATGAGTTGCAGTTGCAGTTGCAGTGACTGCAACGGCGGCAGCTGAAGTTTGTTCGGTTTCAGATCCACACACACACAACCACAAATAAGCGCAAGAATCATAGATTACGCCTATATCTATATAGCTATACTCTTTAGATACTATACAGTACCAGTCAGTCAATCAATCAATCTAAATATCGTGTGCATTCAAAATCCACATCGTGCCTACAAAAACAACAACAACAACAAGAAACTGCAACAATTGCAACGCGCAAGGAATAGAAATAAAAACCAATACCGATACCGAAACGGAAACGGAAGTGCCAGTGACGTAATACTCTCCAAAACTACCGTTAAATCCAGGAGACAAAATAAAAGGGGAATGCAAAATACAGCAACCCTACTCCCACACAGCCTCCCCCTCGATTGTGCAACAAAAACAACGCCAATCTCTGTGTATGTGTACGATCGGTCAATTATATATATCTGTGTGTGTGTGTGCCAAAAGGATAAACCACAAAATAATATTAACAAAAAACAAAAAAGAAAATCATCGCAACATGGAAACACACAAATTGGATAATTTATTGGAATAATCAATTTTTGCCTCTAATTGGATAGCTATAACCACCAGCTTATGGATATATCACACGATCGGGGATTTAATGAGATTGTTTGGGGAAATTTATGGCATCGTTTAGGATTAGCTAGAAGGCATACTTAAAGTTTATTAAGGACACGTGTACATTTTGTTATTATTAGTTAGACTTTGCACTTTGATTTAAAGTCTAGTTTGAGCTTTCAACTTTTTGAAAAATTAAATAAAAAGAGTAAGAATATTCTAAGTGTCAGGTATAGGGTTTTAAATGGAGTATAATTTTAATTTTAAAATATATGTTTGAAAACGGAATTCAAATAACAAAATGTTGCAGTTTAAAAGTTTGGGTTTAATCAAAGAAATTTTAGACACTTTTGAGAGCTCTTTCAAATTCATATTCAGGCTTCTTTATAGAATCATAAATATGTCTAAAAATATATCAAATTTAACGATCTAAATCTTTAATTTGAATTAGATTATTCTCTTATTTATTTTTCATAGTTATTATAGACGATTAAAAGAATTTACAACTACAGTTCATAGAAATACCATCAGATTTACAGTTTTTAGCTATATTTTTAAGGACCCAGCACAATCTGCTGTTAGATCATTAAATTCCTCTATTGTTGTGTGCCCTCATGAGGTTTAGTTTTTTGTGTTTGTTAGATACTTGGGAATGGGGAGTTTCCCCCAATTACCAACCCCTTTTAGGGGGCAACTATTGCCAACTGTCAGTTGAGAGATTTTCGCAATTTTTCATAGTGTTCCCTGTAGTTAGTATCCCAGTATCCGGCGGCGCTGCATCTGTTTCTGTTTCTGCTTTCGGCGTGGTCCATTGTCTTTGCCGTTCTGTGGAGATCTTAGGAGCCCGAATCTCCGGCAACAAAGCACGAGATGCGATGCTATGCCCTTTTCTTGTCCATAGTTTTCCCCCCTTTGTTGCTTGCAGCTTGCAGCTTGCAGCCAGCAGTTTTGTGTCTGCGTCCATTGTGGCAACTTATGATTATCAACAATTGTTATTGTTGTCGTTAGAAGCAGTTAGAGGCGGTAGTTGCACCGACTTCTCTCCTCCGGTTCGGTTCAGTTTCAGTTCAGGCGAGTTCAGAGCAGAGCAAAGTCGGTCGTCGGTCGACGGTCGACGGTCGTCGCCGTGTGGCCACCACCCACTCGGCTCCTCCTCCGAGGTCTCCTTCTCCGCCTTTTGATGCCCCCCCTCCTCCGCCTCTCCTGCCTTTTTAGTCGACTGTTTGCATTACCGTTAGTGGAACAACATTGCTAAGCACACAGAGGCACAGGCACAGCACAGACACAGCACACACTCCATGTGTCGCCCATAAGTGTGCCACCCCAGCAGCAACAACAACCAAAGGATGCACGCAAAGAAAAAATAAAAGACATGACTTGTTTTTTTTATTAATTAACTTTTAAAAGAATCTGATTTAATTAGGCTTTAAAAACGAGATGAATAGGTTTATTAAGAAGGACGTATCTCTAATATTTTAATGGGTTTTTAATAGATTTAATATATAATTATTTAAAGGAATTTATTTAATAGTTTTCATTGATTTTTAGGGAGTGAATAGTATTGAGACATTGCTATAAATATAAGTCTATAGTAAAAAGTTGGAATATTAAAAGTTTGAGACTGAAAACATCGTGATTTTTATGTTCTTATGAGTTAAGAACGAAAAAAACATGATTTTAAGGCTACAAAAAAAAATCGAAATCTTATTAGGTTTCATTTAATGTTTTATCAAATTAACAAATTAAGATTTACAAAATTAATTTGAATTTAACCTGATTGAAAATTTAGATTTGAATAACATTTTATAGTAATTTCTGATTTAAAGGAATTAGAAAGATCATAGTAAGGATTCTAGGGTTGCAATACTATAGAACCTCAGGGAATTCAAGAAAAGGAACCCACATCGTTGAAAATCATTGATTTCTGTGACATTTTCTTGCCGTGTGGAAAGCGGAAAAGGCCTAAGCAGAAGTCGCTGGCGGAAAACTGGGGGGGACAGCGGCGGGGCAGAAGCCCACCCATTCCATAGGTCATTGGTCTTTTTCGTCGGCGTCAACGTACTGCGACGGCAACAACAACAGCAACAGCAACAGCACGGCAGCGCAGCAGCAGCGACGCCGACAGCGCTGCTGCCTTGTAAACTTTGTCGTCTGCTTTGCTGTCGCTCTGTTGCTGTTGTAACTGTAACCGCCTTTGGCTTCTGCCTCCCACTCCCCCTATCTATCGAGCGCCTGCCTCTTTCTCTCTCTCTCTCTCTCTCGCCCCCTGGCACTCTTTCTCTTTGCTCTATCATCGGCTTGACCGGCTCGTTAGCTTTGGGGGTACCGTTAGTAAGTTCGTTGGCGCTGCGAGAAGAGAAGAGCCGAGAAGTGAGAGAGAGAGAATTTCTCATTTCCACAGCTCTGGCTATTCATTTTCATTTTCTTTTCAGCATTTTCTTTGCATTGCGTTCCGTACCGTTCCGTCTATATGTAAATTTCTCTGCTCTCTCTTTCGCCCCATCTCTTTCTGCCACTGAGCTGGCACAATTTCAGTGTTGTTGCCGTCGCTTTGGTGACGTATTTTATATGTCTGCGCCAGCGGCTTCCGCATGGCCACCCAAAAGCCACCCCCAAAAAGCCGCCCAACAAAGTGATTACACTACCCCCACCCCGCACGGCCCCCCGTCGGAGAAGAGAGTGGGTGAGGCGGAGAGAGAGAGAAGAAGAGAGGGAAAAGTAAAAATGTTTTTATATTCATTGGGTTTGCCGGCTCGTTAGTGTGTGTGTGTGTGTGTGTGTGTGTGTGTTTGAGCTTTGGGTCATAGAACTTTTTTCTATGTTTACCCCCACACACATACACACACTGGCAAACACACCCACAAATGCTTGGCGACGAGATTTATGCGCTGCATTTCAGAGTTTTTCCCCTACAATCCCCCCAATTTCCTCGCCCAGCCCCCCGTCTGTGTCTGGGCACCCTTAAATCCCATTTCTTTATCGATTTTTCATGTTCATGTCCATATAATCATCGCCCCGCAAAAGGGAGTTGCCAACCGAAAAAAGGGAGAGCTAACAGGCTTTACTCGGGGTTTCCTTTTTTTTTTTTGTAAGGGTTTGGGGGTTCGGCACAGTTCCCTGAATTGCGTTGGTTGCACACAGGGAAATATAGGATCATTGGGAAAATGCCATGTCCTTTTTGAGTAATATATCATTGGAAAATATCATTCTGAAGTTGATTCTACGAAGTCAACTCTTGATATCAATACATTCCAGATTGTATTTTTGTTGTGGATGTCTTTTAGGATTCACTTAGGCTAATTTTAATTTTTTTTTGGTTTATAAAAAAACTATTTTTTTTTTAATTAATAAATTAGTTTTTAAACTCAATGCTAGGATGTATCTTTTTGGGATCATTATAATGACGTTGTTATTCCAAATTCTTGTAGAGTGTTTTAATGATGTATTATTAGGAATGGTATTAGTATGTCCTGGAGCTACTAGGCACATGAAACTATAGTGTGCTAGAATATTTTGAATATTTGTAATAACTGGAATACTTAGACCCTTATTTCAATCAAATAGGAATTTAATGGAACCTGAATGCAGTGAATTCAATTAATCAATCAATCAGTCATTAATCATAAATCAAAATAAATAGTTATGTCCTTTAAAAATGTGTTCTCCTTGTTGCGATGACCGTCCACGAAAGTAATTAATGTTTTGGCCTCAATAAACTGTAAGAAAGAAGCAAAATATTCATTTTATCTTGATTTTTCCGGGATAAAAATGATATTTTAATAAAGAAAAATTATTCATTTAAAAGAATATGATATCGATACTTCCTAAGATGTAAAATAAAAAAATATAAAAAAATTTTAAATCATCAAAAGGCACACACACACACAGATATGACAACTGGCCATCTTTCGATTGATCGATCGCTATCGAACTATCGAAAGATGACGCCATTTTGACGAAAAATGAATTTCCCTTCCGCAGACATCATTCCCGTGCAATATGCTGAATGCCATGAATTGGCCATGGCTGACAGTGCGTAGCAAAAGTATTTACATAACTGGCCAAACCATTTTGTACATCAAAGTGTTCAAGCTGAGGACCGATTAAATATATATAACATACAAATATAAAAACAGATGAACGTTTCCAAGGCAGCGACAGTTCGAATCGATGAGAAACAGATTGCGCCTAAATGTCTTCCGGAATTAATTGTCGTGAAATTTTCGTATTTTTGGAAATTTTGATTTGGAATCAAGCAAAACAGAGAAATCGACAAAACAATGAGCATAGCAACAACAACAATAACAACAACAACAACAACAACAGCAGCAGCAACAGCAAAGAAACAAAAGCAACAACAACAGCAGCAGCAGCAACAACAACCAACAGCAGCAGCAGCAACAAGCAACACAATAAAAATCACAGCAACCGAAGAAGCAGCAACAATAACGCAGTGAAAGTGATAAAACATCAGCAGCAGCAGCAACAACAACAATTGCCCAAAGCAACCAAAACCAACAACAAAAATTCAAACGGCAAAAACTACAATAGCAATAACAATAATAACAACAACAACAACAACAACAGCAACAGCAATCTGCACATATTGCAAAAGGGTTGAGTTGCTTGATTGTAAATTTAGATATTATCAAACAAACACACACACACATAGAAAATTGCTTTAAATAACTCGTAACAAGAAATATAAAAAACAATTAATAATAATATACATACGCGAACAAGTGTCTTATTAAAGGATATAATTAATTAAGCAGCAGCAACAATATATAACATCAGATCCAACAACATCAACAATTTAGTACCTACAGGCCTGACAACGTTAGATCATTATATACATTATATATATATACATACATATATATATATAGCAATATACAAACAAATTAAATATATATACATATATCGATTGGCAAGCCCCCTTTCTCACACACACACAGCCCCCCTCGTCTCACAAAATAAATAAATAAAAAACACCCACACACACTGTGATAGTTCTTGATTCACACTTTAAATGCGAAAAGCGCGGAAAATTCATTCATGAAAAGCATTGAAAAAAATCCTATATATGGACACGAGAAGCAAGCTACACACAAGCCACAAAAAGTAAATATATAAACAAATAATAAAAAGACCAAGTGCAATACGAAAGATTGGCTAAACAACAAGCGTTTTGGAAGCGAAAGGGCAGCTATATAAAGCTAAATAGATATATAACACTCTATTAAATACTGTATACAACGTTTTACATATTTACAAAAAACAAACCAAGTTAAACTAAAACTTAAACTACAACTAAACAGCAAGCGAAATTCAAATTCATTCGACTGCAAAGTGCGGCCAGATTGCGCATACGCCTCGTATGCCCGCGGCATGAGTGTGTGTGTGTGTACGCGTGCGGTGTGAGCGGTTGCAACAACTGATACCAAGTGTACATATAAATATATATATATAACTATTTGGCCAATCAACTGCAGCGACATCGTCATCGTCATCGGCAACATCGGCAACAGCAAACGTTACAAACGTCACCAAAGCTTCGCATTTCTCATTAATAATTATGTATACGCAACGTATGTTTGACATGTGGAGCAGCGTCACTTCGAAACTGGAAGCACACGCAAACAACCTCGGTCAAAGCAACGTCCAATCGCCAGCGGGACAAAATAACTCCAGCGGTTCCATCAAAGGTAAAATTTAATCAGATTAAACCTAGTTCTTAAATTGGGAACATCTTGTAAAAGTATTAAAAAGTGTTAAAAAAAAGGGGTTTCTAGATGAAAAAATAAGCTTAAGATCATGAAACCTAAATACTGGAATTTATGCTATGTTTGAGATATGAATCTGAATAAATTTAGTGCTTAATTAGGCATATCCTGTAACAGTGTTGAAAAACAGCTTAAAAAGAGGTTTTCTAGATGAAAAAAAGCTTGCGTTCCTGAAACTTAAGCATTGTGACTAATGTATTCAGGATATCTGATCCAATTACAATGAGTTCCTAATTACTTTGGAATATAACCCAACAGTGTTGAAAAACAGTTTATAAAGAGTTTTTCTAATAGGAAAAAATAAGCTTAAGATCTAAAAACTCTCAAATTTAAGTTGTATCTGGGAATATTTATAAGATGTTTTTTTTTAAAAACAAATAGGGACACTTGGACATATCCTGCTTTTTTAGACATACATATATTTATTACTATATTTTATCATAAAGGTCGTTGGAAAGTTTTCAAATTGAAATACACAAAATAACCACAACCACAGTCTGGGCTTGATAATAAACATAAAATTGTTGTTAGTTCCGCTTTCAAAGGTATTGCATAAACAATTTGCATTTGCAGAAGTTAAATATAAACTATCTATCAAGTTGTGAATCCTTAAGGAAGTATCTTCTCCTATTAAACTACCAAAAAACACCGAGTTAAGTAAGACTTAAGAGTGAACTTTCATCCCGCCAAAAACAAGTAACAAGAGAATTGCACAAAAAAAATACAGCAAAAGCTAAATTAAGTGTAAATTTAATGAAATCCAGTTAAGTTTGTGGTTTTATGTGGCAGAGCAGAGTCACTCAGTCAGTCAGTCAGTTGGTCTCGAAATGAGTTGCTGCTCTTTTTTTATTTTATATTTTTTTCTCCTTTACTTTGTTATTTTTGTTATTTTGTTGGCTTGGCAGTGAAAGTCACTTGGGTTTCTCAACAACAACAACAGAAGACAGCAACCGAAATTATTTAAGGGAAATCCATGAAATTCGTAAATGAAGAAAGACGCCATAACAACAACCAGCGGCCAAGCTGAATATTACGAAACACACTCGGTTTGCATTTGTGTGTTGTTAGTGCCCGTGTTAGTGTTGGTGGTGTGTGGCTCTTTTTTGCATTGACAATTCAACTAATTTTTAATTCGAAAAGGCAATCAGAGAACAGGAAAGAGACAGCTGGCGAACCTTTCTTTCCTTCGAGATACAAATTGTATATGTAACACAGCCATCATAAAAAAGTACACTAAAAAGATCACAATAAAAAAAAACAACAACAACTAAAATGAAAAAGAAACTTGCGAATAAAAGTTCGCGCGCCAGTCGTAAAAATAAATATATGCGAGATATTGTAATGCCAACAAAGTTTCAACAAGCTATATAAATAAATATATATACATATATTCATGCGATGTTTGAATTACACTTTTTGCAGGTATTAGTTAATGGGCTGCCTTCATTGTATTTTACAGTTATTGGGCAGATTTTCATTTTAATTTTGAACAATTGATTCGATTGTAATTTTGGCAGTTTTTATTGAGAAAAAGTTAATGAAACTTTCATAGAAAATATGTACACTTAAACATAATTAAAAGTTGTAGGTGTTTAATTATACATATGCATTTATGAAGATTAATTTTTGGTAACGTTTTATGTAGGTTCATGGGAATTATAAAGCACTTCAGAAAATATATTTACATTTTAATGTACAAATTATGGGAGGAAAATAGGAAACCAGTTTTGAAGGCATTAGCTTATTTCCTTCTGAACGTAAAATATAAATTTCTTATTAGTTTTCATTATTTTCTCATCTTTAATTCGTGGTGTAAAATATTGTATAAGTTTTTGGAAATTATTTTTTATATATATTTTACATAACAGAATATATGTTTAAAAGGAACTAGAGATAATAAATTTAAAACAATACATTTTCCTTGAAATAATCTTACATTTACTCTATATTTTTCTCTATACTATATTTCCTATTTCTCTAAATTTTTTAAAAAGCTCTTTAATATATTAAAAACTTAAAAAGATTTGTAATTAAATTCATTTAAATAAACTTATAGTAGTTATACACTACTTAATGACTCATTATACTTTAATAAAGTCAAAGTTGTAGTCAAAAGCCTTTAAAGGACTCAATTAATTTATGTTCCACTCCTTTGATAAACTTAAAACCTAGTAGAAGGCACCACTAAATTAATACATATTTAATGGGAGTTCCTTGAACCCTCCTCAAGCGAATGCAATTAGGCTTTGCCGCTGGCTTACGAAGGATGTATTATTTCTAACATAAATCTTAATCGCTGGCGAGGATCTAACCCCCTTTTTGTGAGCTGGAGTTGCGTGTGGGAGCAATTAAGGGAGCTACGAGTGGACAGGAGCGTAGCAAAGGGGGGTCAGTAGTAGTCACTGTTGCTTTTGGCATGCAATTTGCGTTTATAACTTCCGCAAAATCAACTTTTATTTTATTATTGAAAATTTCACTTTTTCGCTACTGCCTTTTGCCTTTTTGCAGTTGCTGTTTGTTCGCCTTTCTTTCTTTGCGTTTTCTTTTCTGCTTAATGTTTTTTTCTTTTTTTTTGGTTTTATTTTTTTTTTTTTGAAACAGATAGAAACGTACGCAAAGTGAAAGAAATTTTGCGGCGTAAACAGAAAGCGGCCAAAAACGAAATTTAAAAAGCGAAAGAGTTGACAAGAGAGGGAGATGGAGAGACAAGCAGCGCGAAAGAGAGGACAATAAAAAAATATTCATAAAAGTCAGACAGAAAAGTTTTGTTCAAGTGTGTTTGTATTTGTGTAGTCCGCTCACACACACACACACACGCACTCGAAAAAGGCATAGAAACAAATGAGTAGAAAATATAAAGCCCCATGCAGGCCCCCTTCTGTGCCCCTCTCTCCACACGACGACCCTGCCAGATAGTGCGAACGCCCGTTTAACACTCGAAAAAAAAAAAACAAAAATAAAGCAAAAGAAATAGAAACAAAAAACTATGAAGCTACACAAAAATTTCTGACTGTTTGGGAGAGTGCGAGTAGGGCATTAGTGTACGTTAGAGAAGCGCCAAAGCACACACACACACACGCGCACGCATAATCAACATAGTAAAAGTCTAAAACCGAGGAAAAAAATTTATTTTCGGCGGTCATTCAACTTTGACGCACGCACACACACACGCACTGCGATAGAGCAGCGGCAGAGAGTGAGTGTGGGAGAGTGGGAGAGCCCAAGAGTGCAGAGTGCGTGAGAGCGACGCGTCCGTCCGTTGACTGTTATGCGGGAGCGGCAGCGACGCTGGCAGCGCTGCCCACGCCACGCACATTACAATTACAACATCCAACAATACTTTCTATGGCTTTTTCCACTTCTCCCCCATTTCTATTTTCCTTTCCTTGCCGCCAACAAAGCCCAAATTATTATTTATGCAGTCAAAGTTTTTGGAGCCATAAAAATGAGCAAGAGCGAGGGAAGAGAGAGAGCTCTAGAGAGCTAGAAAGAGAGAGGGGAAATTGTGTTCACTTCTTTGTTTGACAATTATTGCGTGAATTTCCATGATTACGGCTTCTATCGCCGTTACTGTTACTCGGGTTGTTGTTCTTGCTGTTGTTCTTGTCCATGTAAATGCGGTATTAATTGCCGGATTAGAAAAGTCGCCGAACTTTTGACTTCCTTTTTGGACGACGGAACCGCCGTTAAGTTTTTCGATTTAGCACACACGATATGAAGCCGTATAAATGGGATCCTAACTTTCTTATGATCTGTAAATTCAAATATATTGCCGTGGTAATTATTACATCAAAGAGGAGGTAGAAAATATTTTTATTAGGTAGATTTTTATATATGAAGAAAGCTTATAAATAGTATAATTATCTAAAAATAATCACCAGTATAAAGGAGATTAACTCAAAAACGATATAAACTTGAAAAGAAACAAGTAACACTTGTTAACAATTTTTTTAATAAAAATAATTATAGTTAAATGACAAAGAATTTTTGCTTCTATATAAAACCTTTTATTTTCTATTAATTGATAATTATTTTTTTGTTCTAACTAGTACAAGTTTTTCATATTGAAACATTTTATTTATATAATTGTGCTAGAATAACATATAAGATACTATCTGAACATTTGTAAATTTACCATTCATAATGGCGGATTAAAGTGTAAATTAAAGGTGATCAATATCTTTGCTTATAAGGAAAAAATTAATTAAGTTCAATAACTGCAAAAGGCTTTAAAAAAATTTGTAGTAGTTATTAAAGACAGTATCATCACAAATTTTTAAGAAAAAATAATACTTTATTGTAAGAACCTTTTGTCTCAATAATATTAGGCATGTAGTATTCAATCAAAACGTTCAAATAAATAGTCATGAATGACATCGATATAAAAGTATTATTAAACTACTTTGTAAAGCAAGAAATGATTATATTTAATAGTTCTTATGTTGTTAAAGTTAACT
This sequence comes from Drosophila watanabei, assembly GCA_008042575.1. Lineage (NCBI taxonomy): Eukaryota > Metazoa > Arthropoda > Insecta > Diptera > Drosophilidae > Drosophila > Drosophila watanabei. The sequence goes on along the minus strand of VNJS01017535.1, from coordinate 5,719 downwards.
GATGTCTAAATTTTTATGACATAATATTTGAGCTTCCCAAAAAGACCAATCATAATATAAGCAATCAGCTTTTTTTGATGACTTTCAAAGACTTGTTAAGGAATATATTTCTTAATATATACACTGATATTGATATTGCTTTCAAAGGACCTCCATCTCTTTAAATTGTATTCCCTGCAAACTGTGCCTGTGAAACATTTCGGCCTTTCCGATAGTTGACAGATGTTTGTAATGAATACGACCGCACTTAAGCACACAATTTGCCGGAGCTTGTTCAGTCATCTCTCCATTTCGAAAAGAAAAAGCCTCAATTTGGCATGGAATTTCCCATCGGTTCCCACCCCCATATATATATATCTATATAGATTCCGCATGTGGAGCATGCAAATATTTTGAAATATTCTGGTCTGCTGTCTGCTGGAAGCAAATAGAGTAATGTGTTCTGTTCGGAATGGTGTTGTTATTGTTCCCGAAAAGTTCATTCGCATGCGTCCTAGAAAACTATGAAATGCAGAAACCACATACACCAGGCTCTATACACAACATTTATTTCTTCTGATAATTTATGGCAGCTTACAAGAGTGTGGCCAAAATATAATGTGAGCAAATACATGAGTAAGCAAGGAGTTCAATGACCCCTGGAGTAACCTAATCGCTGAGATAATGACAAAAGAAACTCTAACAGATATTCATCGGACTGCGTAGCCCAACCCTACACATTGTCTGGGAGTTATCAGCCTATATAGAACCATAAAATCGGCTCTATGTTATATTGATTTAGGGGTAAAGCCTAAAGCCATGCTCTGATTGATATTATCTCGAGCGATCGATTGTTAAATGCTCCCACTTGGACTCTGATCGATGAGCGAGATGGAACAAGCTCTATCTCTTTGTCTTTCCCTTCACAAAACTATTGTACGAGTACGAGTATGGCAAAAATAAACTTTTTTCTTTTACATATATAAACGAGATAAGCCTAACCACAGAATGTGTGTCATAAGGCCACCGCAACTTCAATGCTATACATGAGAGCTATAGACAAGAAATCCAAATAGAATACTAGACATTGGATGGTAAATGAAAACTAGAAAGTTCTACAGTTCATGATAATGCAATTTACGCAATATAGAAGAGGAGGGAGAAGTAATATAATTAAAAAAGGAACTGGAACAACAAATAAACTAATTATTAGGTTATGATATGGGGAGAATATCTAGAAATTTTATGAAAATAAATACAAGTTAAAAGCAGACGAAGTTCCTTATTATTTTTTTCAAGGACTATAAGTTTAGAAATATCTTAAACTGTTCTTTAATAAAGATTTGAGTTTGCTTCAAAACTTTTCTCTTGCAGATAAATATTCTTTTGTTTTAAATATAAGATAGATAGTGCATTTGACCATAAAATTAACTGGAAAATCAAGCAAATAAAAATAAAAATAAAATTTATGAATATTCTATGACTTTGAACATAATTATTCTCTGTATATATTTAGAATCTCTAACAAACTGTAACTTGTGGCTCTTTTAGGTTAATTGCACTTTCGGAATTGTGAAAAATATAAACAGTCCATGAGTGCATATAACGACATCCGTTCAATAAGTATGCTTTCAACAAAAAAATACAAAAATTACAAAAAACCTAATAGCCGAAATGACAAACGTTTTCATTATGTGTGTGGTTAGGCAACGACAACGAAAAAAAAAAATAAATTAAATAATATTATTCTAGTAATTATAAAGCAGACATCAAATGCGATGCATGAGTGGGCCCCTCCTCTCGCCTCTCGCATCTCCCTCCCCCCTCCAATGATGCATCAACCCCCAGAAAAGCCCCCCCCTCCCCAGCAACCCCCCTTGTGATCGCAGCTGCGTATCTTATCTATGCAACTCTTCGCATAGTTTAACGTTTTGTGCGTGAGTTTGTCGCACACGAATATATACACATATACTGGCGACGATAAATATTTAGGAAAGTGTGTGTGTGTGTAGGCACAGTTGGGTTCAAAATAATAGTGAGATTCCTTGATTTTATTTTAAATAAAATTGCTTAGCTTGTATTGAAGATTAGGTATTAAAAGGAATGATAAAAGCTTGTATACTTTTAAGTTACCAATTTTAAAATAATTTTTTTTTTTTAATGCAGATAAACGAATAAAAAAAATGATTAATTCTATATATATTTAAGAACTCTTAATCACAATAATACATTTTCTAAATTTAAATATAAGGGTCTTAATTGCTTATCTTTATTGGTTTTTAATCAATAATAAAGTTAAGGTTCAAATAAAAAGTAAATATTTGAAACTATGGATATAGGCTCAAAGAGAAGCTTAGTTTCAGAGTGTAACCACTGAAAAGACCATATAATTCCCAACTGGTTCTAGCCCTTAAAGAATAATAAACCCCTCAAAAGAAGAGAAAAGTCAGGAACAGATTCAAGATAAATAAGTATTTTCTAGCTAAAGAACTGTGCAATTTTTTCTTTACCTCTTTCTAGTTATATCTTTAATTATTTTCTGCTTAAACTCATCACTATTATTATCCCCCCGTCTGTGCCCGTGTGCGTGATTACATGTGGGCATGTGTGTGTGTTTGTACGTATACGTGCATATAGGCAGCAAATAAAAGATTGCATGTGCCCCACAATGCAGACACAAACAGATTCACAGACATAGCATTTGAGTCGCGTCGCCAAATGAATAGACAAATATATGTGCACAGTGCACTCGCACACACACTCGCACTCACACTCGCACTCGCACCAACACCAACACCAACACACACTCTCCCCAGGCGAACGCACACTTAGACAGAATGCAGCGCGAACAACGTTAGTGGAGGCAAAGGCAAAGCGCGCCAACAAAATGCGAGAAACTGGGACAAAGTTGAACAGACGAGCCAAGGACGGATATTAGTGCGACGCGGCGCGAACAGTTGCATGATGAAGCGGCTGCAGCAGCGGGGTTTTCGGTGGGGTGGAAGGAGGGGGAGGGGGCACCCAAGGGGAGTTGGGGGAGGGGGGTGTACCCGGTTGAAGTTGGCAGCGAAAAGTGGAAAAACAAAATGAATGTTTTTTGCCTTTGCCGCTGCTGTTGTTGTTGTTGTTGTTGTTGTTGTATTTGTTGCTACAGTGGAGGCACTCTGGACTACCCTAAAAATACACAAAAATTAGTTAATTAATCTTCAACTTGGAGGGGCTTTATGCCAGACTTAATTAAGTTTTATAAGATTCTTAAATAGAAAAATAAAATGCCGTTTTTTTGTGCAAGGAATTTCAAGTTATTTGCTGAGTTTTATAAGTCTTTTTCTAACGTCACAGTTTTAAATATTTATAATGAATTAGATAGAATAAATAGTAAATAAGGAATCTGTTTATTATGAACTAGATCCAATTTTAAATACATCGTTAATAAGAATATAAATTATAAAGAATTATAACCTGCAGACCTTTTATGTTTGCAAATTCATATCCCTAGTCTAATATCTTAATAACATTATATGTGGCTGTAACTTTTAAAACAACAAAAACTTAATCTTAAAATAAAGTAAACTCATGTTTGGGAAATTGTTTTTAGCCACGTTGAGCAAATATTATTTTATACGAAAAAATCTTGAGTTAGAAATAGTTATGTGTCACAGCATTTCAATGAAAAGTTTCTAAAGTAATTGCATAATTTATACTAATAATAAATTTTGTTGAATTGTTAACAGAGACAAGTAAAGTATTTACCAAAACAAACTGAATTAACAATTAATCTCATAGCAAACCCAGATCATAGGAATACCTCTCCAGGAGTTATCCAACTTCCTACACATTAACCCCATGTTTATATGTTTATATTACCTTTAATTAGTATTCCCAAAATATGTACACATGCCAATTTTGGTATTATTTATTGGTACTATTACATTTACTACTGGCCAGTAAATAACAAGCTTTATGGTCAATCACTAGCATCCAAAACTATTGGCGAATAGTGCTCACTGTGCCGGTGCTGTTGCAGTATAGTTTTCAACTCTACAGAAAATTTTGTTGTTTGTTGATTACAATTTGCATGACGCCAGCGGCAGTACAGCCAACAGGGCGGATAGAAGCACTTTATCTCCCTCGCACGCCCGCCCCGCCGCCTTGCTGGTTTTTCTTCTACTCTTTTTTTTTTGCATTTTATTTTCAGTAGCAAACGGCCAACGTTGTTGTTGTTAATTTTGCAGACATTTTCAACCGAAAATAAAACAAAAACAAAGCACAAAAAAATAGCAAAAATAGAAAACCAATTTTAATTAATGGTGGAAAAACGAGTTTGCCTGGTTTCCATCAGCCAACAACCACAATGAATGGATTTTCTTTAAGAACACAGAATGCAGTTTTCGCAGTATTATTTTTGACTCTGTCTTGGTGTCTGGCTCAACTTGAAAATTCTTGTTTCGGGCCAAATTAAAATAGAAAAAAAAAAAACAAAACGGCAAACGGGCAAATGTTGAGTTCTTTTCGGTTGATGCCTTAGTCAAAACACTTAAATACCATAAATAATTGGCTACTTAAGTGCATTTGTTGCGCAAAAACACTGGCGAAAAAAAAAAAAAACAATCAGAGAACCGAAGGAGTCGGCTTACAAGGCTTGTGTGCGGTTTCTGAGGTTTTCAAGGTATTTTTCGCATATTTTTTATACATTTTTTTCTATTATGTTTTTCGTATTTTCTGTATTTTTACGAGTTGAGTTTCATTTATGCTTCGAGCTCGTTGCCGGTGCATAAATAATGCCGTAGGCCTACTTTTTATGCTGCACTGGGGCTCGGGTATTTTCTGGAGGGTATAGAGTGCCGAGTCGATGTCAAACGCACATAAATATGCATTTATCCATAGAAAATTCTTGCCTGAATGCAGAGCAGTGTTCAATAAAATTTTCCAGACGTTTTTCATTATTTCAGCTGAATGTATTTGTTTTTCTTTAGTTAGAGAAATCTATTCAGGCTTCTGTAGGATTTTGTGTATTCGTAGAGCTGCATTTTTTTAATTGTAGTTATAACGTTAACAATTTTAATAACTATATGTTACGAATATACAGCCGTTGACAACTAATTAGAAAGATGGATGCAAGCTTCGTATTTCGTAATTTTTTATTGTAGTTCTTAAAGATTGGGGCTCGGAATATTTTTTTATTTATACATTAACATATTAACTAAAAGAAAAATCCATTTGAGACACAATGTCATATCATTAAATTAAAAAAAATAAAAAAATGGTTTCGTACCGCAAGTTTGGCTGTGCCAACTAATTAGAAAGATGAGCGACCACCACGAATAACTCTTCAGGAACTCAAAGAAAAAATTCTTAAAAAATATTTTAATGTTGTTGTATTCTTAATATTTCGTGGGGAACCCTTTTTGTTTTAATACATCACCACAACGACGAGCCATTGATTTTATTAGATTTTGGCATCTTTCAACAGGTATTGCGTACCATGCTTCCTTTACTTTTTCATAAAGCATGTCAAAATTTGTGATTTTTTGAGCTGAAACTACTTTTTTAACATCGTTCCATAAATGTTCAATAGGATTTAGGTCAGGGCTGCATGATGGCCACTCAAGAACACTCATTGAATTTTTTTCAAAGAAGGACTTGGTAAGGTGCGCGGTGTGTTTTGGGTCGTTATCCTGCTGATAAGTCCAAATTACTGGCATTTTTTCTTCTGCCCATGGGAGGAGTACATTTTTCA
>VNJS01017528.1:0-12273 GCA_008042575.1 Drosophila watanabei | reverse complement strand
AGTAGATAGGGACATGAAAGTCAAAGATGTTTACGTGAGCACCTGCCATGTTGACTCTATCTCACGGTCACGGATTTAATTTAAGCGTCAATCACCGCCTCCTTGGACTAATCTCCGCAGGATACCAAATAACAGTCAATCTTTTTGGTCATGACTGGCTCCTTGGAGAGGAGGGAGGCCTACCTAACACCTCTTCCGATTGTTTGGTCACTGCACCCGGTTGTATAACGCAACTCCACGCCGAGCCTAGGCTCTGTTCGCCTTTGAACATTACGCCACAGCCACCACGAAACTACCCGAAGGGCCGCACCATAGCCATTACGGAAACTAAGTTTCGCGGGCTCTGGCTCTCGTGGTACCGGAAAATAAAGCCTCCGGTCAAGCCTCGTGCCACGAGAGACACTACCATTTTAGATTCCAAACAATCTCGGAATGGTCGCCATGGAAAAATTTCATAGCTGCTTGGAATAGATGCAAGTTAGCCTAAGCCAACTTACGGGTGGTACAGTACTCATGGATATGGCTTTCTCACAGTTCGGAGCGAAGACTATTCCTTCCTCTTCTGCAACTGCAGCATTTATTTGTTGTTCAATATCAAACCCCAAAACAATGCGGCCAGCTATGTTCCCAACGATCCCTAGGGACTTTGCGAAGCGGCAGAGGGATGACACCGCCTCTGTTTATCCTCAACGCCCGTGGTACCAGAAAAAATCCTCTGGTCAGGTTCGTGCTCCTATTGAAGCACTTCCAGTTTCAGCTACCATGAAGCCCAGGGACTGGTGTCCCCAACAAACAACGTAAAAGTTCTCCAGATGTATCCATCAGCCATTCGTATCATTCACCTATACATACCCCGCATTCACGTAATCAAACACCTACACACACCGCAAGCATACTTATCCTCAAGCTGCAGCTTATCGTCGCCTGGAAAAGCCGCCCTAGCGAACTCATTCAGCATTCCTATCCTTCACTTGTGGAGAGCACCTGGCTTACGTCAAACCCCCCGCCAACCTAGGTTACACCCCATGCTTGTAAGTCTCGAAGATCTGAATACAACGGGCATTCACAAAGAACATGCATGGATGTCTCTTCACTTGCTCCACAGTGGCATTCTCGGGTGTCACTTCGGTGTATCCCACACAAAAGCTTGTTAAGGGATCCGTGACCGGTCAGCAAAAAACCAAAACTAAGATTAAGATAAAGTACAACCACTCTTGCACACTTTCATTCATCTGGGTAAACGCTCTCACTAATACATTTTGCATACATTTCATACATATAGTCCGGGATAGACTTCCATTCGCTCTTACACACGTCCCCAGTGAAACCATCCATACCAGGTGCCTTTCTCCGAGGTAACCTCGAGAAAGCCCACTCCAATTCACTCGCCAGGAGGGGTTCAGCAACATTGGCTACACTAGGCAGTTCTGTCTGCGGATCCTCTCTCAGGAAAAATTCACCCAATAATACTTTCAGCAGTAAGCAAGTTGCCGTCAACCTGAAGGGCACTCACACTTGACTCCCTACCTTTACCTTGCACTATCTTATACACACGTCCCCAGGGGTCATTTTTATTGCGTTCCAAAAATGAACGCCATTCACTCTCTTTCACACTCACAAGCATCCTTTTGTACTCAGCCAAAGCTCGACTGAGTTCAACCCTAAGTTCATCCACGTTTCCATTGCTAGACCGAGCCCTCTGAAATCTTTTCCGTAAGGACCTCAACATTCACACTTGGGGCCACGGAGTGGCTCACCACAATCTCGATAGGATTGTGGTCGCTAGCTCCTTGACCCCCTAAAACACACCAACTAAAGCTAAACACACTCATTGCCGCCACATTCACAAAAGTAACATCAATGTCACTTTTCCCCCTTGGGCCATCAAATGTGTACCACTCACTGGGTTCATTCACGACCTGAACATTCTGGGACACAGCCCACTCAGCTAGCTCCTCACCCCGAGTATAGTTCAAATACCCAGACGCATGTCTAGATATTTTACTGAACCACATCGGAGACGAAGCATTTGCGTCAATACCAAGAATGACAGGATCGCTACTCGCCAGTAGTAGCACCGCATCCATATAGGCAATGTACGGCTGTAGGGGTTCCCCAAACTTACAATAAGCACTCACCACCATAAACCTGCCAAACCTACCATTCACACTGACACATACCCCCCAATCCGTTGAGTTTACTAAAATGCACTCTAGACTAGGATCATTCACTACCACTGCTGCCTGGCATCTGCTGTCTAAGAACACTCGCATTGCTGCTGGCAATCCCCGAATACAGCCATTGGTTGCATACGGCTCCTGCAACATAGCCACGCTACAGCTCCTTTCACATATCATTTGTCCTACCTCACACATAACTGCATATGACTTCTGACAATTTAACTGGAGAAATCGACTAGTCATGTTAATGTCTAGAGTTCACCCGAGCCACCATGGCACTGTACAAGGGGCAGGCCACGGACATCATTAAATGTCCAGATGGCGCTCCTTTAAATGCACAATTCCTGCAGTTCAACGCATTTCCACATCTATTAGATCGATGCCCTCCTTCTCCACATGGACGACAAATTTCCTTAGCTGCATTGCATTCTGCGATCTTGTGGTCAAAACCGAGACATCGAAAACACCCGACCACAGGGTCAAAGCTTCTCACCCTTATGGAGAACCACTTAGTAAAACAGCGCTCGCCTTCGAGCAGAAACTGCAAGACCTCAGCAGCGCCCTCCAAAATGACATTAATAACCCCTTCAGAGGCTTCCCATGGCTGGCTGACGACACGTACACTTTTGACAAATTTTTCGTGAGTAATTTTTTCCTTGAAGTTGTTTTGATTTAACTTAGACATGAGTTCATCACAACTAATACGCCTGTGCACTCCCTGAATAACAATTTTAGGCCCTTGCTTCTCATTCACATTCCCACTTCTGCAAACTTTACGTTGTCTGCTATCTTCTTCCGCTCGGCCAAGGATGGAGTACGGATTATTATACCACCATCCCGAATGGGTATCAACTCATGCACCCGCACATCAAGAGACGGTCCAACCTCCATGACAACCTTTTCGACCACGTCCTTTGCGACCACACCAGCAATATTGCTGCGTACCACCGCGGAACAGGTGTTAACTGGCCTGGGACCAGGAGGCGTCGACAAGCCGACCGCTTGCCCCTTTTGTGGCGGCACCGACGGAACAGCCGCTTTCACACCGGATGCCCCTGCGAGCATAGAGCAGCCCGCCTCCAACCGACCCTTGAGGCGCTCGTTCTCCGCAATCAGGGAAAAAATTAGCTCCTCAAAACGGTTACTCAGCCCCACCATTCGGCCAACTGTCGCCGTAGGAAGTCCAGCCGAGAGCTCTAGCTCGAGCAACCCCTGACTAACCTTCTTCATTTGAACTACTTCCAAAAACTTGTGCGTCTTTGACTCCGCCTGAGGCACAGCAGGGGTCTCTGCAACTGGTTTATCTGCGTTATTCCCAACTTGTTGAAATACTTTTCCGTCAGCCTGCTCAGCAGCCTGCCCATCTGCCTGCTCAGCAACCTGCTCGACAACTTGACTTTTAAGGTCAGTAGGGATGTCCTCGCTTTCAGCACACTTCGCTTATTCCTCTTGTTTGCCTCTTGGTACAGCGCCGATAACGGCGACCCCACTAGTGGCACTCCCCTTTCCACCACACCCCTTTGCGTTAATACCCTTAGCGGATTTACCCTTAGCTTTACTCCCCTTGATGACAGGTTTCTTTCGTCTTACCTCATCAGATTCCGAAATACTAGCAATATAATCATCTAACACCATCGGCTTTGAAACTGTAGTATGCAAATTAAATTTCTTCTGTTGATTTTAAATAAAAAAAATGTATTTTTTATTTTTTAATTATATCTTTGGTGTTTAACTTTTATTGGTAAATATCATTCGCACAAAGTAATACAGGGCTTATTGTATCTTTATCTTCTCGCCGTCTCTTCCAAAATTAGACTGACCCAAAAATCCTCAATCTCCATCAAACCTCGGCCGGGAGCTTTTCATTTAGAACTTTTGAACTTTCATTTATGTTTAGTTTAAAAGCTTAAGATGAAACTGCTGCATCTCATTGTGAAATTCAGTTAAGCTGATCGATGCAATTTTGCAGACAACTGGAACACAAGAGGCGCAATTGATTGGGCTTCGAACGGAAGCTGATGTTTACTTTAATTTAATTTGTTTGGATCTCAGCCAAAGGCGGGAACCGAGATTGGATCTCAAAGCCAAAGGCGAAGACAACGGCGAATGCCGAGATTGAAATTATTGTTTAGGCAAATGCAGAGATTGATATTCAGAGATTGAAATTATTGTTTAGGCAAATGCAGAGATTGAAATTTTTGTTTATAAAAGCCATATGAAATTTTATTTTATAAAAGCCATAAGTGGCTCGATTTCATGGGTTGGATAACTCTCCCCCTTCTAAAATGGATCGTCCCGATTCAATATGAAGTTCATTTAAATGATCTCTTAATTCTGTTAAAAAATCTTCTTGGTTGATAGATTTATCTGGTTCTGGCCGTTGTTTTTTGGTTACAAATAATAAAGTATTTTGTTCTTTATACTAAGTAAAAAAATTAAATATATAATGATTAAAATTAATAATATAAAGGTCAGTGATATTTTAGAATTATTAATTTTAATAAAAGGACTTAATATATTTATATTATCTAAAGAGAGTTCCGAGTTATTTGATAAAATGTAATCGGAAATGTCATAATTTTTGAAGTGATTCGTACTTATGTAGTCAAGAATTTTGTTTTCCAAATTGGTATACGAGATATTATTAATTTTTGTTGTACCATTAAATGTTATTAAAAATGACCCGTTTAAATGGGAGTTGTTAACAATATTGTTACCATTTATGAGAATGGCACCATCTTGTATGATGTCTTTTTTTTCATTTTTTTCTCTTATTTTTTTACAAGTTGATTTCTCACCGTTTAATAATCGGATAAAACATGTTTTTTCCTTACTCAGAGTGCAGTAGTTATTAAAAAGTTCATTCTTAAAGTTAGACATTTCATAATACAAATTTGCGCATTTTGCGACTTGATCGCTTTCCCATCGATTTGAGAAATGGCTCTAGCGTGATATATTTCCCATCTGTTTTCTATTATTGGATATTTTATATAAATTATTAAAAGTTTTTTATGAAGTGCGACTTTGAAAACAGAGATGTCCATTAAATCAGCGATAATTACTGGTTTTTGTTCATGTTTTAATATTTCCATGACGTCATCATTGTTTAAAATTTTGGTATTAAAAACGTCAATTTTCGCAAGTGTGATCGTGTCGATTAAATTTTGCAGATCAAATGTTAATAATCTTAATCAATGTTTTCGCAGTGGTAAATCTTGATCAATGACAACATTTTTAAAATCATCAGAAAGAGATTCTATTTCTTTAAACAATTTGGAATTGATAATAAATTGCTTATTATTATTTTTAATTTATTCATTAATTTTATTCTGGTCTTTAATAAAATCACCATGGTCCGGAGTTCCAGCTATCCATTTCCACACAGTGCCTAACTCATTTATTCCCCTTTTAGATCTAGTTGAAATTAATTGTGATAAAATTAAATCGATTACTTCTAAATCATATTTGATTTCCCATTGTGATCTTTTGTTAGTGTCCCCTTTTATATTTTCTGATTCCAATTTTATTATTTCTTAATAAAAACTTAAGTTAGTAACGTGGAACAAGTCTGCGTATGAATCATACGTCAATACGTCTTTATTGTCTTTGAATATAAGATACTCGTGATTTGTATAGTCAATTATTTCTGATTGTGTAAATAAAACAAGGTGTAATAGGAGCACCTGATAAAACATTTTCTGGGAAAGGAAAGAAAAAGAGTAATATATAAATATTTAGAATTTTATATTATCTTTATGAATATTTCTATTTCTACTGTTAATTATTATTTTGTTAGGCAAATTTTCCTTAACTACTTGCTTTTTATACCTAGTTTAAAGTTTATTTCTCTCCCCGTGTTTTTTTTTTTTTCAAAAACTACTTCTCCTACATGATACTGTTTTTCTTTTCTGTTTTCATTATGTGATTCTAACATTTTCTCTTGTGTATTTTTTAAAATTTGAGGAATATTATCATGTTTTATTTTATTATATAGTACATCAAAGGGTTTTTGGTTTGTTGATGAATGAATGTTCTGATTATATTCTTGAGCGGCTCTAATTACTATTTCGGAAAGTCGGTCAGATTAAATTCTTCTTTTATGCACCTAGCTAATTCTGTTAATGTCGAATGTGCCCTTTCAACTTGTCCGTTTGAGGTACTGTGCCTCGGGTCTGCGTAATGTAGAGCTAAACCACACCTTTGTGCATAAGATTTAAATTGGGCCATTTAAAGCTCGGTTCATTATCGGTCATTATTACTTTGGCTTGCGGAAATTGTTGAAGTAATTCCATTACTTTGTTTTCGATATTTAATTTATTTTGGATTTCTTTTACTACTAGAAATTTTGAATAAGCATCAATACATGTTATGAAAGTGAGACTTTGCGCGTAATATATGTCAATGTGTAAATTTCCCCTTCTTTACTCGGGATTGGGGCTTCTCCAATTGGAATTTTAATTGGATGTCTGTTATATTTATTTTCATTGCAAATTTTACAATTTTTTATATATTCTTTTAATTTTGTGTGTAAGTTTGGCCAATAATACAATCTATTGATTTGTTTATAGTTTTCATCAAGTCCCCTGTGTGCTCTACAATGTGTTTCTTCGATTATAATTGCTCTGTCTTCAGAGTTTTCCACATCTTGGACAAATATTCTTGTATACAAAAATTTATTCATAAAATTTTCTTTAAGTGGTTTTTGAATTCTATAAAAGTCCTCTAAAGAACAATGAATACCATCTGTTATATTAGGAGGAATGTATTCTCTTAAGATTGGTATCAAATTTTCGGGGGTGTCAAATTCAACTATATGTCTGGTATTTTCGAATATGTTAATCACCTCATGTATTGTATACTGCCCCGTTGCTATTAGCAATTGCTGCTTAAACTGGTTTAAGGGTTTTCGGGTTTCTTGTATAACATTCTCAAAACTACTCTATGCTGAATGCTGAGTGTTTTGATCTAAGATCGATTCTTTACTTTCAGTTAAGTTGTTAATCTGAATCCTTGATAAGGCGTCTGCAACTAAATTAGTTGTACCTGGTTTATAAATGACTTTTGGAGTGAAACTTTGTATGAAGGAATACCAGCGTTTCATTTCTATATTAGGATTTTTATCAGAGATTGCGAAAGATAATGGTTGATGGTCGGTTTTAATTTCAATTCCAATCACTCCGTATAAGTAATTTCTTAGATTTTTAAGAGCCCATACTATAGCTAAAAGTTATTTTTTATTAGTTGCATAAACTTGTTCTGTTTTAGATAAGGTTTTTGAAATGAAAGTAATAGGTTTGCCTTCTTGGGATAAAACTGCACCAATTGCGACGTCCGAAGCGTCTGTGGTCAGGGTAAATTTTTTATTTTAGTCCGGTTGAACTAATTCTACTTGAGCAATGAGATTTTCTTTCAGCTCGTTGAAAGCCTTAGTAGCTGGTTCATCCAACTGAATTAACATTTTCGTTGACATTCTTTTTGAAATTTTTTCGTTATGTCCGCCAAAGTATTTCGTTAGGGGTTTGGCTATTATTATTGGTTTCACGTTTAAAAAACTTTGATTTTATTATCTGCTGTTTGTCGGATACCTCAACCACGGAAGGCTTGAAATTTTAACACTTCAAACGATTTTCATTTCTTTGATTTTTGACGGATATTTCCACGTCGTCGTTCTCAGGATTTTTAACTCCCAAGATATTTGTATTTTTATTGACGGATATTTCTACGTCGGCTTTCTTAGGATTTTTAATTTCAAAGATATTTGTATTTTTATTGACGAATATTTCTACGTCGGCTTTCTCAGGATTTTTAATTCCCAAGATATTTGTATTTTTATTGACGGATATTTCTACGTCGGCTTTTTCAGGATTTTCGAATCCCAAGCTTTTCTCGCTATTTTCCACAAATAATGAATCTGTGTCTTCGTTATTTGTAGCACCGAAATATTTTTTAATAGTAAATTCTTTTAACGGAAGAATATTATTTTTTTCTTCAATTAAACTTATTTCATTTTTTTCCTCATTATCGTAATATTTTAACTTTTCTGTTTTCCCTTTATATTTCAATACTCCCTTTGCTATATTTATTATAGCTCCAATTTTTCTTAATAAATTGAATCCAATTAGAAGATCAGATTCTAATCCTTCTATTTCATAAAATAAATGTCGTGTTTCAAATATATTTATAATATGGTAGTACCTAATAATTGAGTACCCATGAACTGTAGTTACCTTTTTATATATTGATAATTCATTTTTGTTTTCAAAAATTCCCTTTTTTATATAACAAGCAGTAGCTCCTGTATCTATTAAAATTTTTAACTGCTTCTTGGTTTTTCTGTCTGTCCTATTTAAATAAGGCATTCCCCCATAGGGGTCTCGTCTAAAAAATGATCTTCACTAATATTATTTAACCTTGTTACTTTATTTGCTGGCTGATTTAAAGTTCCTTCTGGTTCCTTTTTTTGAGCTTGAGGTTGCTCTCTATTTTGATTTGGGCGATAGAAATTTGAACGATTATTATTTTGATAATAATTATTATTATATTTTCCGCGATTATTATTTGCCCTCCAATTATTATTCGGCTGCCGATTGTTATAAGGTTTATTCTGGAGTTGAATTGATAGATCAACATCCATTGGCTCGACAGCTTGTTGCCTTTGAGTGTTATTTTGGTTATTATTTGGCCAAAAATTCCCTTTTGTGGCCAGTTATTATTTTGGTTATTACCCCAATGATTGCCCGTTTTATTATTATTATTATTTTGTCGTGCTTGATCAAATCGTAAGTTGTTTCCCTGATATTTTTTTTTTCATTTTTAAATCCGTTAAACCTGTTTGCAAATTGAGCACGGAAATTGTTTGATTCCAATTCCTGGACCTTTGCCAAAGCATTGGGCAAATCCGGTAGATTTAATGAGAAAAGAGTTTCCGAGATTGATCCATTCAATTCGGATATAAATATTCGTAGAGCGTTGCTTCTTATTGTTTTGTTTGTTTCTTTGGTAATTACGCTGTCCTTTCCGTGTGTAATTATGGTTTTGTTTATTAGTAAAGTCATTTTTATATTAGCTTCGCTATAGTATTCTGTAACTGTCATTCGTCTCTGCCTGAGAATACTTAATTCTGACTCTAGAATATGTATTGGTCGTTTATCGTTATACATAAAATCCAATCTAAATAAGATTGCTTGAAAGTTCAATACTGTGCCATGTTTAGTAAGCGCATCATGGGCAGCTCCCATAATTTTATTTCTTTAAATTGTTAGAGCAATAAAGTATTGCTCACTTTGAATTTTATAAAGGCTCATAGCTGTTTCTGCAGCTTCTCTCCATCCTACATATTGTGTTGGTTCGCCAGTGAACTTGGGTAGGGATTTAACCACTTCTAGAGTTGTTTCGCACTTTACGGTTGGGTCGATTGTTTGTATTTTATAATCTTCCACAGTGTTTGTTTCTGTGGCTAATCTACCTTCTAAACCTTCTATTTTCCTGCTCACTTCACTCAACTGAACATTTATTAATCAATTGATTAATTCCATTGTTAGGCCACCTGCTGTGGCTACACTTCCTGCAGAGAAATATGGAAGAAATTTGGGGAATTAAAATTAAAAATGGCAACCGTGCTGAACCTCCTCCAAATTTATTAATTATATCTTCCAGATTGTTTTTCGATGATATTCTTTAATTCGCAAATCTATCTTATTGTTTTTATCAATGATTTTATTTTTATTTATTTTTTATTTTAATTCTCTGTACTTAAATTAAAACTTTTAATTTAATTTAATTTTTAATTATTTTTAAATAATTTCTCACGATGGTGTCCCGTCGGGGTCTTCCTTCTTTGCGGGTTGATCTTCCTTCTCTAGTTTGTTTTGGTCGTACTTATTCTGGCAAGGGGTTGCCCTTCCTTCTTACTTTTGTTTATTTGAGGACTTATTTGTTAAATTTTTCTGTCTTTAGTTTTTATTTCTTTTTTGACACTGTATTTTAAGTTTGGTTGAGGTTTTTATTTTGTGCTATGAATTTATATTTCGGTCCACCTTTAATATATTTCCGGGCTTAAATGGATTATTACATTAATTGATATTCATTTAATTTCTAAACGATCACTGTCACTGTCACTGTGTCGTCGATTGGTGATGGATTTTTTTATTTTTCCACTAAAAACGTTGGGGTATTGGCCGCGCGAGCTCCGTTTTTATTAAATTTATTTTCGGTAAATAATTATTTGGAACTTTTGTACATCGCGGCCCCACGTTGGGCGCCAATTAAATTTCTTCCGTTGATTTTAAATAAAAAAATGTATTTTTTATTTTTTAAAATATATCTTTGGTGTTAAACTTTTATTGGTAAATATCATTCGCACAAAGTAATACAGGGCTTATTGTATCTTTATCTTCTCGCCGTCTCTTCCAAAATTAGACTGACCCAAAGATCCTCAATCTAATCCATCAAACCTCGGCCAAGAGATTTTCATTTAGAACTTTTGAACTTTCATTTATGTTTAGTTTAAAAGCTTAAGATGAAACTGTCGCATCTCATTGTTAAATTCAGTTAAGCTGATCGATGCAATTTTGCGGACAACTGGAACACAAGAGGCGCAATTGATTGGGCTTCGAACGGAAGCTGATGTTTACTTTAATTTAATTTGTTTGGATCTCAGCCAACGGCGGGAACCGAGATTGGATCTCAAAGCCAAAGGCGAAGACAACGGCGAATGCCGAGATTGAAATTATTGTTTAGGCAAATGCAGAGATTGAAATTCAGAGATTGAAATTATTGTTTAGGCAAATGCAGAGATTGAAATTTTTGTTTGTAAAAGCCATATGAAATTTTTGTTTATAAAAGCCATAAGTGGCTCGATTTCATGGGTTGGATAACTTGCACGTATATTGAATACCCACTGTACCGAGAGTACTTAAAGGGTACGCACTGTAACTTTTTGTTGCAGTGTTTGCATATTTCAAAGTCCCGATCATAAACTGTAAGTGGCCGAAAAATTAACCGATCCCTAGGTCTTAGCCCGCACACAGAGAGTGCTAGCGTTGGCATAATTGTAATAAACGGACAGCATGTGCATATTCCTCGCGCCTCCACTTCAGAGCGCATAGCTAATTTATATAAGTACATTCATACATACATAAGTATATACCTACATAACCGTCTCACTGCCGTCGTCTGCGGGCAGCGCAGCTACGAGACTTAGCCTAATAAGACTTAAAGAATAATGTAAAAATGAGAATTAATCAATGGAGCGGCACCATTGTTGCTCCAAATAACTAAATAGAGCTAAAAAATTAAAACTCCATGCAAACTGAAAAGACTATTCTTACATCATTTGGGATCGATTTACATAATGGGATCTGAAAGCACGAAGATGACTGACAGCGAAGTCGTTATCAAACGGGGGGAAATGAGTGAGGAGATGCAGAAACAAGCTTTTGACAGCGCGAGAGATTATATAAAGACGGAGTTCGACAGGATATTAAATACAAGGCGGAGCACTATATATAATTCTACTTCAGACAACAAACTATCCTGCTGTTTAAAGCAAACTAAAAAGGAAAAAAAATCACCTTAAAACAATTAAGTGCGGCAAAAGTGCACCAGAGGACATCGTGGAGAAATCACCAACAAAACAAAATCTGAGTGAGTAGAGTGTGATGGGACGGGCTGGAATTAAAAACAAAATACAAAAAAGAATAGCGCATTTAAAGTGGCTGTTATTCACGAAAGAACCACCCCCGCCATGGGCCACAGCTCAAAAGCTAAAAAATTAGCTTGATTTTTTAAAATCGCAATTGAAAAAACCCAGAAACCCAATCACAACTCACTCAGTGGTAAAATATATAAGTTAAACACTCTCGGGTGGTTTTGTTTAAAAAAATATATTTCATCGGACACTTGGTCCGGTTTTATTGGATAAAATAATCGAACTGAATTATGATTACAATTTATGGTGTATTTATACCCCTAACTTAGTCGCTGCCTCTGCCGACGTCGGAGCTTTGCACTTGTCTTTGCTGCACCGGGAAATGGGGCAGACGCTGCGGTCAGCACTTACTGGGTGCTATCGACCTAAGCCGGGAAGTTGCCC
>VNJS01017524.1:0-15832 GCA_008042575.1 Drosophila watanabei | reverse complement strand
GGGACAATTTACAACAATTATACCAAGAAGTTTCTGTGTATGATGACCGTATATGTGTACATCAATCGCTGATAAGGCACTTGTGACCAAATCGTGCTCCGCAGGAAGCACCCACCTAACCTGACATCACCAAAGCACCAACGTGCACATCAAACACCAACAAAGCACCAGGACCATCCGTTGTGTGATTAACGACCGTATATGTGTACAACAATCGCTGTTAAGGCACCGGGATCTTTTTCATTTATCAATTTACATTAACGCAAATTTACTATTATAAAATATATAAAAACAAAAATAAAAAAAAGAAACGAAGAAATTATAAGTGCACAATTTTTACACAAAAAAAAATACAGTGATATTATTCTCTTCTGAAAATGTAAGCATGTGTGTGTTGCCTTCGCTTGTGAAATTCTTGCTGTGTCACTGTGCACTACCGAGAGCTAATATACATACTTTGTTTTAACTTTAAAAATATAATAAGTAACTTTAACCTTAAAATCTATTGAAAATATTTAAAATTTGTAAGCTGAAGACATTTCTAGAACATTTGGAAATAGGCTTTGCAATATTTTGCAGCGCTCCGAGTCGCTTTAAAAATGAAAACGTGTTTGTGCTTTCAAATCTATTTTTAGGAAGCCCCATTGGATTTCTAAAAAAAGAGAACTGAATTTGAATTTTTTATTTTTTTTTTATATTTTTTGTTCTGGCCTATGTAATGGATTAATGTGCTGAGTGGCGGAGTGACACATGATGGCTTGTACACTGTTTTTTTTTTTAATTTTTTTTTATATTTTTTTACATATGCACAGGTAATAAGACGAAATAAAGAAAATGTAAATAAAATTAAAATAAGAAAAAGGAGAGAAAACAGCAAAATAGATATAATAGAACAATCCACAAACAACTTTACATCTATTGCTGTCACATGTTCACTAACCTCTAAAATAAATTTTATTGAATATTTACTAAATCAATATATTACAGTTGAAGCCGTTTACATCCATTAAAAAAAAAGAGAAGGAAACCCAGCAACACTGCACTACAACAATTCCACCAACGCTATGGATTCTGACAACGTACCAGGGCCACTAAGTCCCACCATTAGCAATATATCTATGCCTACAAGCACAAGCCTAAATCTGCACCTACTACTAGGCCTTGTGCATCAACTACCCACCTACGCAGGCCCACCTGACAATCTTGACAGATTCATAAGTAGAGTAGAACAGCTACTACTGTTAGCCGGATCGGTGGACCAAGCAACATGCGGACAGTACTTACTTGAAACTATCCGCGACAAAATTATAGGCAGGGCAGACGAAGCACTGAGTGTCTGCGATGTACTTCTCAGCTGGGATGACATCAAATCAAGTCTCAAGCGACTTTACTCTAGCAAGAAAACAGAAGAAATGCTTATTAGAGAGCTACACAATCTTCCGGATGGACTCAGTATGGGAAGATTATATTTTACAGCCACAAAAACAAGAAGTGAATTGATGTCACTGGCCAGAGAAGCAGACCCTAGTGGACACTCCCTCGCGGCGAAACGTGACCAATATGACAGATTCTGCCTGAATTCATTTCTAGTTGGATTAAAAGACCCGCTTAGGTCAGCCATTAGGAATCAAAGGCCAGAGACGATCGAGAGAGCATACGAGTACGGACAGATCGAACTAAACTTCTCAAGAAATCTGAACAACGGAAATCAACGATATATATACGCGAGAGGACAACCAACCAATAGGGACTACAAAAGCCGCAACATACTACGTCAACATAACTATAATGGCAACAACGCTGGTCATGTACCACGAAATGATAACCCTAAGAATGACAATAATAGTGGCTTTATACAGCGACAACAAAATTTTAATAACAATAATAACAATAATAATAGACGCTTTTCCCGTCAAAATAATTCTAATAACGATAGTAATGGTCGACACGATAGACAAACTTTGGGCAAAAACCCCTTCCACAACAATGACAAATCAGATCAGACCCTTAACCATCAAGACAGGAACAACCATAATCCAAGCGCTCCTTTATGTAACATCAATGATGATTTAAATTTTTTTACGAGAAGCCTCGGGAAGCCAGTCGGTTACATAAGCAAGAAGACTCACGGATCTTCCTTGCCATTTGTATTACTATCACCAAATGTCATGACACCAAACCCTCTAAAATTCCTAATTGACACTGGATCAACATATTCATTCATAAATCCAGCACTTATTAATGCAGATCATATCAGAAAACTAACCTCTGATATCAATATCCACACTGTACTCAGTACATTTAAAATTCGGGAATATACAGATATAATACATTTCAAACAATTCGAAAAAATTCCCAATTTTAAATTCTTACTATTCAATTTCCACCCTCACTTCAATTGTCTCCTAGGCATGGATTTCCTATCCGGCCTAAATGCAAAAATAAAATTTGCCGACTCCATCCTAGAGACACCAGAAACCGCCATCCCAATCCTCACAAGATCAAACCCTGTAGACATATTACATACTCTACCACAAAATACCAAAATGCGACTATCGCTCCCAGTAAACTTTATGCAAGGAGACTTTATATATGAAACCACGAATTTGGATAATCAAATATCCATAACAGGCGGCTTATACACTGCAGTCGCAGGATCTGCCTATTTCGAAGTCTGCAATAACTCAGACCAGATCCAGACACTTTATCTCGAAGAACCGTTGCAGGCAGAAGAGTTCTCTCCACGAACCCACCAGTATTTAAACTGCATGTCCGCAGCAACAAATACAGAACGACTGGACGAACAACAATTAAATATTCAGACAGAACACCTCAACAATGAGGAAAAACAACAAATACTCAAACTATGCAAGACATTCAAAAGACTCTTCCACGACGAAAACAGTCAACTAACGTTCTCTAACGCCGTCAAACACTCTATACCAACAACAGATAATATACCGATTCACGCAAAATCTTATCGTTACCCATTTGTACATAAAGACGAAGTTCGAAAACAAATTTCAAAAATGCTCGAACAAAATATCATAAAAAGTAGTCATTCCCCTTGGAGTGCACCCGTTTGGGTCGTTCCTAAGAAAAGTGATATCGCAGGCGAAAAAAGTGGCGTTTGGTAATTGATTTTCGGAAATTAAATGAAAAAACTGTTTCCGATAGATACCCTATTCTGAACATTGCAGATATACTAGACAAAATAGGAAAGACCATGTATTTTACAACAATAGACCTAGCAAGTGGCTTTCACCAAATTCAAATGAACCCACGCGACGCAAACAAGACGGCATTCACCGTCGAAAACGGGCATTATGAGTTCACGAGGATGCCCTTCGGTCTTAAGAACGCTCCTGCCACGTTCCAACGCGTTATGGACAACGTCTTGGGTGACTTAGTCGGTAACGTCTGCTTAGTATATCTCGACGACATAATAGTATTCTCACCCTCACTTCAAAAACATATAGCAGATATTAAATCCGTATTCACAAAACTACAAAACGCAAATCTAAAAATCCAACCGAGAAAGTGTAGCTTTTTAAGGAAGGAAATCGACTTCTTGGGACACATCGTCACTCAGGAAGGAGTGAAACCAAATCCACTTAAAATTCAAGCTATCAAGGACTTCCCCTGCCCAAAAACAACTAGAGAAATTAAGTCATTTTTAGGACTATTAGGGTACTACAGGAAATTCATAAAGGACTTTGCGAAAATAACTAAACCCATAACAAGACAGTTAAAAGGAAATAAATCTATAATAATAGACGATGAATTTAAACAAGCATTCGAAACGTCGAAAGATCTCCTTTGTAATGATCCTATACCCCGATTTCAACAAGCCGTTCACGTTGACTACAGACGCAAGTAATTATGCGATAGGCTCTGTGTTGTCACAAGGCCCAGACACTAATGACAGAACCATATCTTTCGCTAGCAGGACACTATCGGACACGGAAATACGCTATTCTACGATAGAGAAGGAAATGCTTGCTATTATTTGGTCTGTAAGTCACTTTAGACCATACCTCTTCGGGCGTAGATTCAAAATAGTTACGGACCATAAGCCATTAATCTGGCTGGAAAATCTGAAAGGCCAAAATCCAAAACTACTTCGATGGAAAACTATCCTGGCAGCTTATGACTATGAAGTCGTATACAAAAAAGGCTCACAAAACGTAGTCGCTGATGCACTCAGCAGAATTGAGCCAAATCTGAACATAAACGAAGACCCAGAAATTATATCTATCGCTTCCCAACCACTAAATCACTTTAATAGTCAAATAATATTCCGAATCGGATCAACAAGTTCAAGACACGTGGAAACACCATTTGCCCATAAAATAAGACACATAATCACGGAACCCGTGCATACCTTCGACTCTGTTACAAATACCCTTCAAACAATCCTGAAACCGATTAAAACATTCGCAATATTAGCACCAGACGATATTTTTAAAATAATAGAAGAGTCCTAGACAACTATTTCTTTGAAACTAACTTATACAAAATTTACCGCTGCAAAATATGGCTAACTGAAATCACTAATCCTCATGATCAGGAAAACAAAATTCGTGCATACCACTTTAACACTAATCATAGGGGATAGATGAAACTTACAACCATTTAAAAAGGGACGAAATAAATGTCCCTTTTTAAATGGTTGTAAGTTTTCCGCATTTAAAAGACATAATCACAAAAATTATAAAAAACTGCGATACCTGCTTAACCCTCAAGTACGATAGACACCCCCATAAACCATTGATGCAAACCCCAACCGCCCCAGAAGGATCATTGGCGGTCGTGCATATGGACATTTATTCCATTAGTAATACTTGTAACCTCACCATTATTGACAAATTCTCGAAGCTAGCTCAAGCCTACCCCGTTAGCAATAGGAACTCAATAAAAGTCGCCGATGCCCTATTACAATTCATAAGTCATTACGGTGCACCAAAGAAAATAATTTTCGACCAGGGCGCGGAATTTTCGGGCAGTCTATTCAACGATCTCCTAACCCAATTCCAAATAACAGCTCATACGACCTCATTCCAACAATCAACCGGCAACGCTTCTGTAGAAAGACTGCATTCCACCTTAACCGAACTATACAGAATAATCATGACCAAACGAAGGGAAGCACGCCTAGAATGCGGGCATGATCAAATACTCAATGAAGCAGTTGCAACATATAACAATGCAATACACTCCAGCACTTCCTATACCCCTTTCGAGCTCTTTCACGGAAGACCTCACATATTCAACAAAACAATAACATTCAACAATCACCAAGACTACCTTAAGAAATTAAACGAATTCAGAAAAGACATATACCCAAAAGTACAAGAACACTTAAACGCAAACACAGAAAAAAGGTTGGCTAAATTAAATGAGGAGAGAGAGACACCAGTCCAAGTCGAACCCAATGATATACTATTTAGGAAAGAAAACCGTAGGAACAAGATGACACCGAGATTTTCACAACAGGAAGTAGATAGAGACAATGGCGTCACCTTACTTACAACTAGAGGTCAAAAACTACACAAACAAAAAATTAGGAAAATTTGTTAAAAAGCAACAAACATCAACATAACATCGATACACTAATAGACCATATTTCTAAACATTAAACTAAACATTATCCCTCAATTGTTATTTACTAAGTAGTCAAAACCGTCAGAGTTCGTGGCATACACCAACAACACGTCGCCGAGCCACCTTTCTCCGATCCGGCCATTCCCCCGCTATGGCCTTCTCTTCGGACTGGGGGGGGGGGGGGGGGGATGCCCCTCTCTCCGGCAACATGGAAACAAATCAGATCCGGCAGCTTCAAGACTGGTGCAACAACATCAACATCGCCAACATGCAACTCTGATGAATACACACATCCTTGTAAACTCATACTTACACTTTGACATATAAAATCATACTGACACTTCATACTTTTGTAATAAATATTTCAGTCTCATTTTGTTCTCCACATAAAATAGTCGTTTTTAATCTATTCCTCGGTCACTGGACTGTAACTCGCGCCTCTTCGTTTTAAAGCACTCGAAGCAAAATTAGCTATAAATTTAGAGCTGAAGTCGCAGTATAAGGCCCTTATACCTGAACCTTGGCCACATGTCTCCAACAACTAAAAATGCTGCAGCTCATCAGTATTACCTACCCCACCACTGCGTTCAAAAACTGGAAAGTACAACAAAACTGCGAGTTGTTTTCGACGGCTCAGCGAAGTCCACTTCGGGATATTCGTTAAACGATTTGTTGTACGCTGGTCCTTCCATTTAATCAAAAATCTGCACCACCCTGCTTCGTTTCCGATTTTTAGGGTTTCCTTGTGTGGAGATATTTGCAAAGTGTATTGCTGCGTTCGGGTTACGCATCCCCATCAGTTTCTGCAATGTATTTTATGGCGCGATAGTCCAGAAGACGAGTTCCAAGTTTACTCGATTGACCCCGTAACCTATGGCACGAAGCCTGCTGCCTTTTTGGCAAATTCGTGCAATGCAGCAGTTATCCAACGATGAAGAAGCGAAATTTCCAGTCGCAGCTAAAATCATACGCATAAACTTCTACGTGGATGATCTAATCGCAGGAGGAGACACCATTGAGAAGGTCGTTGAAATTCGTCAACAAATCAAGGCACTCTTGGAAAGATGACATTTTCCAATTCGCAAATGGTGTTCCAACGAACCTGCGGCGCTAGAAGGAGTGGATGACTCGGATCGGGAGAAGACTTTAAAGTTCCACGACGGAACCGACGTTAGAAAGGCGTTAGGTTTATCTTGGCACACGCTTTCAGATAACTTGCTTTTCTGCTTCTCAAACGAATGGACAGAAAGGCCCGCAACTAAGCGCAACATCCTGTCGGCTATCGCTAGGTTTTACGATCCCCTTGGACTAATTGCCCCAATCATCACCAAGCTTAAAATTTTCATGCAGGTCTTATGGAAGGATGAACTCGACTGGGATGAATCCCTGCCGCAATCTTTACATTCCGCTTGGTTAGAGCACACGTCACAGATCGCCACAGTTGCTTTCTTGAAGTTTCCACGCTTTGTTCTACAGCATAACTCATCGTGCAAAATATATGGACTTTGCGATGCAAGCATGGCAGCTTACGGAGCTTGCATTTATGTTCGATCAGAGAACCAAGGTATCGTTTCATCGAACCTACTTTGCTCAAAGTCAAGAATCGCACCCTTGAAGACCCTCACGATTCCGAAGCTAGAGTTATCTGCCGCTCTTTTACTGTCCGAGCTTGCCTTTCAAGTGGGACAAATTGCACCTCGAATTTGCACCTTTCATTGTTGGTCAGACAATAGTTTTGGCTTGGATCCGTCAACCTCCATCGGATTTTAATACTTTCGTTTCGAACAGGACTTCGCAGATACAAGAGAGAACTAAGGGAATGACTTGGAGGCAAGTACCGTCACGGCAGAATCCGGCAGATAACTCGTGGATGTAACCCTATTGAGCTGGTGGGATCAAAACTTTGGAGTGAGGGACCGCAGTTGTGAGTTGTGCATGGCCCGATGACGCAACCCCTGTCAAGGAACTTCCTGAGCGTCGACGCAGCGCATTGGTGCTGTCTCAGGAAATAGACATCTCACACAGTTACAAGTTTGGAAATACGTTTGGGAGAATGCAGAGAGTCTTCGGATATATATATCGGTTCCTTCAAAGGGTCAGCAAAGATAGAGTACGGCATAAAGGAGAGCTTACAGTCGAGGAAATCAAAGGCGGTACTCATCTACTCATTAAAGGGATTCAGCGCTTGCACTTCGCCGAAGATCACAAGGCTCTAACCTTGAAGATGAAGCTGTCGCCGAGGAGTAAACTTCTGTCTTTAAACCCATTTATAGATGCAGGAGGTCTAATGCGCGTCGGCGGACGCCTTCATAATTCACAGCTGGATTTCGATGCTAAGCACCCTATGATTCTTCCCAAGTCTCATCATATAACCTCAGCTATCATTGATCATTTTCATTTCAAATTCCTTCATGCAGGAGCACAGAGCTTGTTAGCCGCTTTACGACAGAGATTCTGGCCCATTGGAGGGCGAAAATCGGTTTCTACTGTCATCAACACGTGCATTCAATGCTTTAGACTGAAGCCCAAGCTAGTCGAACACATCATGGCGCCGCTTCCGGAGGACCAAGTGCAGCCGAATCGCCCATTCGTCATCTCTGGAGTAGACTTTTGTGGCCCTTTTATTCGAAGTCAGAGGTCAGGAACAGGCCCCCTACGAAGTGCTACATAGCCATATTTGTTTGCTTCGTCAGCAAGGCTACGCACTTGGAAGTCGTCGAAGACCTTTCAACGTAATCGTTCATAGCAGCCCTGAAGCGATTTATAAGCCTGAGGGGAAATCTTCAAACGATTTGGTCAGACAACGCAACGAACTTCGTGGGAGCCAAAAACGAGCTAATTGAGCTTCGGCAGCTGTTTCTGAGCGATCCTCAAAACATTGAGCGGTCAAATCCGCAAAAAATCAATTCGTCCGTGTTGTTGGAAAATCGATTTTCGCATTCCATGAACTGCGCACTTTAGTTTGTGAAATTTCCGCAATTTTAAACTCACGGCAGCTTTGTCCCATTTCAGAAAACACAGATAACATCAGTGTTTTTTCGCCTGCACACTTTCTCATTGGATCTACATTCACCGCAATGGATGAGCCTGATGTCACCCATCTGAACATCGATCGCTTGAGTCGGTGGCAGCACGTATGCCAAATGCAGCAAATCTTCTGGCGCAAATGGAGCGCCGACTACCGTTTGCTGCTGCTGGAGCGTACCAAATGGCGCCTTCCTGTGAGCAACGTACAGGCAGGCAGCATGGTCCTCATCAAGGAGGACAACATACCCCCTTTGTGGTGGTGCCTCGGCAGGGGCGAGAGCACCGTCTCCGGAGAGGATGGCGTCGAACGAGTTGCAGTCATCCTAACCGACTCTGGACTACGCAAGCGGGCAATGAGGAAGCTTGCGGTACTGCCCCTAGAAACCACTTCACTTGGAAGCATGACTCTTCCAACGGTGGGAGCATGTCGGGAGCAGCCGCAGAAATTAATTTAAATTCATTTTAAAACCATCACCAACACCATCACTGACAACAACAATGTAAACAAAAGCTTGCCATTTATCTATTTTGCATGCGTGGGGAGAAGAATAAGATAAGCCGAGATAAGCGTCTGCGCTCGCTGATCTCTCGGACCTGCGCACTCTCATCTACACATTCGCTTTTGATCGCTGGTTCGTTCGCGCTCGATACAGCAATAAACGCATTTGAAATCGAAACACATTCTCGGCTTTTCTTTTAATACCGTTCCGGCACCGCATAATACTCTCTCGTTAAGCATTCGCAAAAAGGTGGCATAAATTAATGCCTCCTCCACACAAGTAGGTTAAGCTAAATATTAACTAAAGGTCCTCATATTTTGAGCCTTAATTTCCTTTTTTTATAATAATTAATTAAAGAAAATTAGTTTGTAAGCCTGGGCAAAATGAACATTGAGAATCTTTGAACATATCCATCTCTCTTTATATATATATTTGTGTGAACTAATTTCTACATTACATAGCAAATACATGGAAGTCATCTTTGGCAAAATGACATATCGGTGAAAGTTTAATTACTATTAGTATTTAAGAGATAAAATGGTTACTTAAAGTATAACAACTTGAGTATATAGTGATTTGAGTCAAGATATTCTGCCTTAAGCGCAATTTAATATTTAGCTAAATACAACAATTGATTACCGATAATTGCATTAATGTTAAATATAAATATAATGTTTTTTTTTAATGAATAAGCTATGGAATTAAAATGAAACTTATTTGTACATTTACGAAAATAAAAAAAAAATTAAGAATGAAAATATAATTTTAATTTGGGATAACGAACAAAATATATATGATGTCAAAGTTGGGTGGGCCATATTCCAGCGGAAGTCCAATTCTATTGGGTTAGGTACGCGTGGCGGCGATGAATTATGGTCCTTTTTTTATCGTTTCGATTTTTGTAGCTTTCGCGCATTACATGACTTGTGTTGGGAAAGAACGAATACTTTATCTTTAAAAGACCTCGAACGGTCTCTCAAACCTTCTCAATTTTGGAAGACCTCAAACGGCCTGTCTAACTTCTCATTTTTTGGAAGACCTTAAACGGATTCTCATTAACTGGAAGATTTGTAACGGCCTCTCAAACTCTCAGTACTACCTAGAAGACCGTTCTCCCCGACGACGATACGAACGACAAGGAAGGTAATTTATGAAATGATTATGATACATTAAGTCAATAAATAGTACGATTCTTTTGCCTTAATTCGTTAGCATTTTATTTCGGGTCGGAATCTCTTTTAGCAACCACGCCTGAACCCAAATAAATTTCTGAGACGAATCCTGGCCATCAGTAAGCCACTCGCAACTGACTGTGCTGTCTGTCTTGCGAGACGATCTGAGTTTTCAGTATTTGATTCTCCAATACGTCGATTTTTTTAATCTTATCTTGCTTGGGTGCTACTTCTAAAAAGTTGAGTATTGTTTTTGACTTAAGTTCGATCGTCCTCAGTTGCAGATTTTTGAGAAACATTTGAAATGTTTTAAAGTTTTTCTCCTAGGCATATTATTTTTTAATTCTTTTATAGCTTTTGGTAAATATTTATGACGCCTGGGACTGCCTTGTTTAAGTTTTAATAAGGACCCTCAACCTTTTCAAGCTAGAAATATAGTCTACTTTGTAATAATTACGCTTGTCACTGAAGCAGCCTAATGATGATGACCGTAAGGAAACTGCACATGCCTATAAGCATAAGCTTTAGGTTTCTATTAATTATGCACAGATGCATATAACTTAAACCTGCTGATCGCTGTCAAAATAGGGCGTCACTGGTAAAAAAAAAAAACGGAAGAGAATAAATTTCTCCCAAGGCCAATACAGCGTGCGATCAAATCGATGATGGCCCTCTGGGAGATCATGGGAGTTGCAGAGCTTTATTGATACCTATAACAGTTTTATTTTAAAAGTAATTTTTTTTTATAGAAGTGGAACCAGATTGGAAATTATTTTTCACCAATAATGGCAGCTAGGGTTTCCCAAATGGGAACCAAACGGTTCATTTAGTTGGATTGTGTTTGTTCGAGGAATTTCTGGCGGAACAATTATCCCATCCAGGGGGATCTTCTTGCCGCTGGGAATGGAAATCCTCATCACCATCATATATACCATGCCTGCTGCAGAGAAACTAGAAAAGGTAGAAACCAAGCCGAGCCAACTGGTCTAACACCATATAGATTGTAAAGGTTAAGATTAAGGTCTTGCTGTTCGGATGATTTTCTCAAAGATGAATTCAACGACTCCACAATGCTGTAGGCCGAGCTAGTCCCCGACGACATGACGTCTGATAGACCACTCCAATACTGAATAGCTTCCAAGCTTTAGGCAATCTTGTATTCCTTCTTAAAAGAGACAAACAGTGTCATACAAGATAAACCACTAGATGCAGGCGTGCAGGGGACCTAGGAGGCTTAGAAGACGCCTATCGACGCCAATTCTATGCTTGCACTGTGGGAAAGGAAACTCAAAACGGAAGGGGGCAATCTGCTGGATTTTCGCTCTTTTCTATTTACTTCGAGCCATTTGGATATTGATAGTAACACAATTAAAGTTGGATCTTTATCGCTACTTAAGGCTGCCTCTGGATTAGTTTCTCATAAACTGCAATTAGGCTCATTTAACTGTGAAATAGATGACCTGGATACCAAGTATTCTTGCTGTGTGCTCTACCAAGTTCTTATTGCTGTGCGCCGCACTCTGATGGCACATCCATCCGGCTTAGGAATGATGACTCCCTTCTTGATCAGCTTTGTGTGTCCACCAGCAATGGTTCCAAGTAATCTGCATCTGCCTAAGGAACTTTTGGTCATTGATGATCTCTTCAGTATTGGACTTGTCCAGATTAATCATGTATTTAAAAAATTAAATAAGCTTTTAGACCTTATTTTTGTTAGTAAAGACCTGAACTTCTAGTTAATCTAGTTAACTGTATTAATCCTCTTTCTGAGTGCGATGCTCACCACCAGCCCTTACTCATTTCTTTATTTATGTATATATTTCTCCCATATAAACCACTGACATCTTCATTGTATATTAATGCGAGCAACTTAAATCTAATTCGTAATAATATTAAGCTTGTTAATTAGGTTGAGGTCCTTTCGCATGTTTACTCAGACACTTGCTATGAAAACATTTTAATATCATTTCAGCAATCATTAAAAAACACGCTAAAAAACGGGTCTTTTTTTCTTATAAATTACCCTGGTATACACAAGGACTACAAAAATAAAAGAATCTCACAAATAAATTCTATAAACGTTATGTTGAAAATGGTAATTCTGCAGACTTAGATAAATACAAACAACATAGCAGCGAAATCGAATTTTAAATAAGTTCTTAAATAACCAATACATAGCGGATGTGGAAATGAAGTTAATTAGCAATCTGAAATCTTTCTGGCACTTTGTTAACTCTAAAAGGACAACATCATCCATCCCCTCGCATATGTCATTATATAACACATCGACATCTTCGGATCTTGAAGTTGCAAACCTGTTTGCCAAATACTTTGCGTCAAACTTCGAGCCTCTATCTTCATGGAATGATGATATTACGCTTCGTTCCATTGGTCAAGCTGCAATATTGGGAGCTTATATATTTCTGAATCCGACTGCCATCTTGCGGCGGAGAGCCTTAATGATTCTGAAAAACTCGACTGCGATGGGCTCTCACTCTCACTCACTCACTCACTCTTATACTAAAAAGTTGTATTGGGATTTTTTCAGAGCCACTAATAAATATATTCAACAAATCCCTCTCCAGGGGAGTTTTTATTCAGAGATGGAAACTGGCAACAGATACTCCTATTTTCAAGCCCGGTGCTAAAAGCATAATCTCCAACTGTTGGCCCATTGCAAAGCTTAGCAACATATTAAAGATTTTTGAGCGAATTGTAGCTAAGCAGCTTGCCTTTCTCACTGGTAGCACCATCAGCCCTAACCAGCACGGCTTTATGTCAGGACGGTCGACCACTACTAGCTTGGCTATTTTTAACCATTTTTGCATTAATGCATTTTCGAGACAGAAGCAGGTTGATGTGGTTTACACCGACTTTGCCAAAGCTTTTGACAAGGTTTGCCATAGTGCATTACTGGCAAAGCTTGAACCAATAGGCTTCATCAATGCTGACTTTGATTAGATCCTACTTAGATGGCCGTCGGTATAGGGTGGTGTGCAATGGTCACTCTTCGTGTCCTGATATAGCGACTTCTGGCCTTCCTCAGGGGAGTGCCCATTTCTCTTTATTTTATTTATAATAAAATGTGGGAACTCTGAATTTCTATTGTTTGCCGATGACCTCAAAATCTTCAAGTCGGTGAGTTCGGGTCTGGATAGCATTACGCTTCAGGATGACTTCCCTAGAGTTCGAGATTGGTGCTCTCGGAATAAGCTACCCTTGAATCTGTCCAAATGTTTTACTGTCACGTACAGTAAAAGGCACAACGTTTCGCAGTTTAAACAAATAAATAAATAAATATATATTTTTATTTATAAATAAATAAAATAAAATAAATAAAAAAATAAAATAAAATAAATAATAAATAAACAAATAAATAATAAATAAATAAATAAATAAATAAATAAATAAATAAATAAATAAATAAATAAATAAATGTGATGACTTAACTATCAGCTATAAGCTTGGAAACATCAGAATTTATAGACAATCCAAGAACAATTAAGGCAAAGGAGCCTATATTGATTCGTGCAGAACGACCTACTCCGCAATGGCGTACCCACAATACTGGTCCAAAGAGATAAGTGAGCTCAGAAAAGAGGTTAGAAAAACCTTCAATTTCAAAACTCTAAAAAGTTTTGTTCGATAGGATCAACGAAGTCACCAATCTTGCGTTCTGAACAAATACGAGTTGATGGAAGCATTTTAATATGAAATGGTCAGTTGGTGGCTCGCGATATTAGAGGCAGGCTTTTGAACTTTTAAGGCAAACCCTCGAAATACCAAGGTCCGAAAATTCCCGAGTTTCTAACAGCTATCAAATCCCTCAACAAACTTAACTTTCGCTCTAGTTCTAATTATTCAAAATATCAACATTTAAATTAAGCTATCTTTTTTCGTTTAGTATCCATTATTCCTATATATACAAATCGCCAGCAAAACTAAGAATACCTAATATTTCTTGTCTTTCAAAAACCATCCAATGCAACCTAACTTACCTGTTAAGTTCCATCCGCGTGACTGCTGAAAGGAATAATACCAGTCTCACATAGACTCCTCGTCCTTGCTAATTTTTTAGACAGCACAGGCTCAAACCCAATTGATCTTTTTAGCATATATGTTCTTATAATAAAATATGTGATGATTCAAATTTTCCTTGTTCCAAGATATTTAAGCTTTTGCGGTTTAAAGGATTAAAAAAAAAATTTGTATTATGAAATTTGATTTTTTTAAAGTTATATAGAGCCAACAAACAAGTATTTATTAGGGTTGAGAAATTTACTACAAATTTTAATGGGAACTGTGGTTTTTAAAAGACTTATACCATTTGTATATAATATATGGGAATTCTCTGGTGTCGAATACGACATTTGCACGCATTCAAACTGAAAAAAAAACTTGTTCCAAGACTTTATTTTTATTTTTTTCGGAACTTATAGCTCTTTTTAAGCTTTGTAATTGGTGATTCGATTTCGGAAAATTGTTCGTTTTAGAGATAATTACGAATATGTTTTTTTTTTTTTTTTTAAAAAACCGTTTAATCATTGATTTTTGTGACACCTGTTGAAAGATTTTAGTGCGATTTTTATTGTATTATAAATAATATTGTCTTAAATTTATATTTAGTTTGACCTTAAGATATTAAGTAGTTTTTTTAATTTAATTTTAACCTTGTCGCCCGCGACATTTTTATTATTATTATCATACTTTGCATGCTATTTTTAATTTAATATTTTTTTCTTACGCAAATTGAAAGAGCATATATCTGTTTTAGTTTGACTTTTTGCTTTCTTCTAGTGATGTTAGGGTATCAAAGTAAAAGCATAATGCCTCTGTTTTAGGTGTTTTAATCAAAACAAAATTGAATATTTTGGAATATTTATTAAGATGTTTTTTTTTTATCAAGATAATGAAAAATCTGGTTTACGCGATAATGCATGCAAATACTTTAAAACCTTTCTTGGAATACCATAAAGGTATTTAAATTTTTTACATTGAAACATTTCCTAAAGATAAATTAAAAAAAAAAAAAATTTTTGATTCTCCAATACGTCGATTTTTTTTAATCTTATCTTGCTTGGGTGCTACTTCTAAAAAGTTGAGTATTGTTTTTGACTTAAGTTCAATCGTCCTCAGTTGCAGATTTTTGAGAAACATTTGAAATGTTTTAAAGTTTTTCTCCTAGGCATATTATTTTTTAATTCTTTTATAGCTTTTGGTAAATATTTATGACGCCTGGGACTGCCTTGTTTAAGTTTTAATAAGGACCCTCAACCTTTTCAAGCTAGAAATATAGTCTACTTTGTAATAATTACGCTTGTCACTGAAGCAGCCTAATGATGATGACCGTAAGGAAACTGCACATGCCTATAAGCATAAGCTTTAGGTTTCTATTAATTATGCACAGATGCATATAACTTAAACCTGCTGATCGCTGTCAAAATAGGGCGTCACTGGTAAAAAAAAAAAAACGGAAGAGAATAAATTTCTCCCAAGGCCAATACAGCGTGCGATCAAATCGATGATGGC